>JAHWFP010003948.1:12939-55975 GCA_023313725.1 Lithobius niger
CACCAGCATGATTTCTTACCCGATAAAGCTCGATGAAATTGGCAAATCCAGAAAGGCGAATGATCTCTCCATCAACTTTATAGGTTTTCACGACGTGGACGGATTGTACCTGCTTCGTGTCTCTAAAAATTTAGACGGTCAACCCATTGATCTTCTCCTGCTGGGCGGCAAATACGACGAAGACTCTGGAACAGTAAACACCCATTACTGCGCCATTAGAAACATCGCAGGATTTTTTCGCTTCCGAGGCACGGTCAGTCACGGCAAGTTCTATTGCCGGAACTGTTTGGCCGCGTTCGGAAAGGAATGGATGCTCTCTCCCACACCGGAAAGAATGCATGAAAATCAACCCCGCGCAAGTGTCTAAATTCAAGTCACACGGAAAAAACTTTCTCAACTTTCGGCATTTCAATTGTAAGAACCCCTTCCCACGCATTGTCTACGCCGATTTCGAGTGTATTCGTCGCCCCATGCAGACCGCCCAACCCGAACCTTCCACGAGTTCGACGACAAAAATCCATCAGCACTCTCCCTGCAGCTTCGGTTACGTCGTTGTGGAACAGAACGGGGAGATTGTTAATCAACAATATTACTTGGGAGAAGATGCCATCGACGTGTTTTCAGGAAGACCAAGATTACCTTACGCTGTTCAAAGACGTGAAACCGCTCAAACTCACCCGAGCCGAAGAACACAGCTACACGCTCACATCAAAGTGTGCCATTACTGCGAAAAGCCCTTCAACGGCAAAAACCCCAAGAATGTAAGCGAGCTAAAGGTGAGGGACCATTGTCACGTCAGCGGGAAGTGCAGGGGACCCGCTCATTCGAAATGCAACTTGGGCGCTCGAGAACGGAGAACCATACCCGTCGTTTTCTACAACCGAGCAGGCTACGACATGCACCTCTTGGTATCCGCCGTGCACAAGTTCAACGGACAAGTGGAAGTCACTAGCCGAAATGGGGAAAGGTTTCATAACATGACTATTAAAAGAAAGGACGTAAATCTTCGATTCATGGAGTTTCTTGCAAGCTTCGTTGGACACTCTGGTGGAGAACCGCACGAAAAGCAATGTCGCTTTCCCCATCCTCGAAGCGGCCTTGGACTCCGGCCTAAAATCTGCTTGGTTTCAGGATGCCACCACTCAAGAGGATGTTTTGAATCTCCTGACGCGAAAGGGTGTCTACCCTTACGAGCTCGTGTGACATGTCCATTTTCGATAAGGAAGAACTACCATCGTGAATGTCGTTCTTCTCCCAGCTGAAAGACGATCAGTTAGCAGGTGACGAGTATGTTGATCGCTCAACCTCTGGCTCAAGATGAAAACGACGAAATTTGATGCGTACCACGAGATCTACCAAATGACGGACGTTTTCCTGCTCACACCGTGGGTGTGGGAATACATCGACTTTAACACCAAGAAAAGGCAAGAGTCGACCGCTCCGTTCGAGAAGGACTACTTTAAGCTCTTGAATAACTCGGTTTTCGGCTAGACATATTCAACGATTTTAGGAAACTTCGCCTGGAACACAACAAGTTGGATCCCTGCTCTGCTCTGTTGGATCCCTCCCTGCTCTGCGGCTCTGCTGAAAATGGTGAAATCCAAGTTGGAACTCTTTACTTACGTCGGGAAGCACAACCTGATTACTTCCGGCATTCGAAGCGGCATTTCCTTCGTGGGAAAGAGGTTCGCGAGAGCCAACAACAAGTACCTACCTGACTTCGACCGTCGCGAACCCTCCACCTACATAGTAGACTTGGATATGAACAACCTTTACGGCTTCGTCATGTGTGCCCATCCACCTTACGACGGCTTCCGTTACCTGACGAGGGAAGAAATCAGGACCTTCGATGTAGATACGTGCCGGACGACGCCGATGTGGGATACATCCTGGAAGTGGATCTCGAGTATCCCAGAGTACTTCACGACGAACACAACAATTACCCCCTCACTCCGGAGAAGATCGACATTAGGGAGGAATTCTTGTCCCTTTATTCGAAAGATTTGGCCAAAGACTTGAAGCATACTATTAAATCTTCGGGCAACACCAAGCTCGTTTCGAATCTTTTGCACAAGACGAAGTACGCCGTCCACTACCGGAGCCTGAAATTCTACTGCCGGCACGGGTTAGTTCTCCGGCACATCCGAAGAGTCCTCGCCTTCAACCAAAAACCATGGGTGTGGGAGTACATCGACTTTAACACCAAGAAAAGGCAAGAGTCGACCGCTCCGTTCGAGAAGGACTACTTTAAGCTCTTGAATAACTCGGTTTTCGGCAAGACCTTGGAAAACAAACAAAATCGGCTCGACGTCAAGCTAAGAGGGCGTCGAACTACACATCCCAACCCCACGCCGTATCATTTAAGATCTTGAACGAAAACCTAGTGCAGATCGACCGGCATATTCGATGCGTTTGGTGCGATCTCTCCACTTACTCGGGATTCTTTAGTTTGGAACTATCTAAACTCGCGATGTAAGAGTTCCGGTATCCGGAAAAAACGCCCCCGACAAAACCCCCCCGACAAAGCGCCCCCAACAAAACGCCCCTGGAAAAAACGCCCCCAGGAAAAAACGCCCCTAGGAAAAATCGCCCCTAGGAAGAAACGCCCCCAAATAGGGGAAAATGCCCCAATGGTGATCATCGTAGCTGAGCCTCAGATTTAAAACAGCTCATCTATACGAACATTAATTTGCTTCAGATAACTTAATGCCCCAAGAAATTTATTTTAAAAAGTTTCTTTGGGTATTTACCCTACGTTTACAATTCATTTATAGCTACTCTTTTACTTAAACTAAACTTCTTTCGCCATCAAAAACATCCAGGGAATTCACAATTGAGCTGATTCATCTGCACGAGCATTAGTTTGCTTCAAATGACTTACAGCTGCAATAAGTTTATTTAAATAATATCTTTGCGTATTTACAAAATACTCCCCGTTTACAATTCACGTTCTTACCTACTTTTTTCCTTAAACCAGCCTTCTTTCTCCTTCAAAAAGTTTATGGATCCAGAACACCATCTCCAATTCTTGAGATCTCCATCTCGGCGGAATCACCCACAATAATATTTTAATCTCACTAAGTCGTATCAGTTTTTAAACAAAACAGTTTATCTTTTAAGGAAATCAAATACAAACGGAGCTAATGTCGTAAAGGTACAAATTCCTAGAGGAACCCCTACTGGGGACATGAAAATGCTCACAATTGTTATGTCCCTGTCTAAGTTGTATAGGTTTTTAAGAATAAGGTTATATCTTTAGTAAATCAAATGCTCACGTACAGGGCGTCGTAAAGATGCCAATTCACTAGAGGAATCTCTACTCGAGGCGTGTAATTGCTCACAATTTCAAACTTTAAAAAAGTAAATTTCTTGGAGCCTTTACGTCATCTGAAGCAAACTAATGCTTGTATAGATGAACCAGCTTAATTTTGAACCTTACTGCTTAAGGAAGTGTAGTTAAGAAATGGGGTGAACCTGGAGATGCGAACCAAAAATCATTTACTCAAGGGCATTATTTTCTGGGGACTTTTCTTCCTAGGGGCGTTTTTTCCCGGGGGCGTTTTGTTGGGGGCGTTTTTTCCGGGGGCGTTTTGTCGGGGGCGTTTTTTCCTAGAACTAAGAGTTCCATTACGAGTTTATTCGGCCAAAGTACGGAGACCGAGCTAAACTCCTCTTCACCGACACTGACAGCCTTTGCTACTGTATCGAAACTGACGACGTGTTCGATGACATGCTCCAGAACCGAGAAAGTTTCGATACGAGCTACTACCCCCAGACCACCCCTTTTTCTCAGTCGAACAAGTAGGTCCTGGGAAAGACAAGATGGGCGGCGTACCCATCCAAGAGTTTGTCGGACTGCGAGCGAAAATGTACGTGATCAAAACCTGGAGAAAAGAGACCGTTAAAAAGGCTAAAGGAATCCAGAGATCGTTCGTCAAGAAGCACTTGTCCTTCGATGATTAAAATCGACGACATCGGCGCAAAAAGGTACTTAGGGAAAATCTCCAGCGTCGGACAAGAGTTGAGTACGGTGCAAGTTTCCAAATTCCTCTTCTCCCTGAACGACGACAAGAGGTTCATCTTGGAAAATGGCGAAGACACTCTAGCTATCGGCCACTACGACTCGGGCACGTGAAAAGAGTACGAGGACGACTTCGACTCGGACGTCGACATGATGAGCGACGAGGAGGGAGAGGAAAAGGAGAGTTTAGCACTCAAAATACAGGAAGAGGAAAATGTGAATGTGGAGAAAAAGTTGGCAGAGAAAGACAAAGTGGCTCGGAGACTCTCTTTACTGGAGAACCGGCGGAGGAGATTGGATGATCCTTCCGCGTGGGATGAGAAGCCCAAAACGGAAAAGAAGAGAGTTGGAACGGGAAAGATGGGCCTCGTTATACCCGGATCTGAAAAAAAGAAAGATTAGAGAAAAAAGCCGCCTCTGCGATCAAAGCTCGAGCCGGAGAAACTGAAACTCAGAGAGAAGAGAGATTGAAGGAAAAAGCTGCTTCTATGAGCAAAGCTCGGCTCAAGAAACCGAGGCGCACAGAAAAGAGAGACTAGCAAAAAGAGCTGCAGCTAAAAGGAAACATCTGCAAAACGAAACAGAGGGACGAAAAGAAAGCAAGATTGGCGAAAAGAAGAGCGCGGAGCGGAATTTAATGAGCGTGAATACCATGTCAATATGTTTTGTCGAGAAGAGCAACCACATGTAAATAAAAAAAACCCGCCATGTGACTATGCCTACTGGGAAACCGCATGTAAAATCCAAAAGCGAGCCGTGTACCTACCTCCGTGGTGGTCTGGAAACCGGTACGTATGTCAAGCTCAGTACATCAATGTATTTTCAATAAGCCAAAGTTCATAAAAGCAACTTTTAGGGAATCCGATTTTAAGGCCTGCCTAATGTCGATAATTCGTCACGCCGTCGATGAAATCTAAAAAAGGTAGCAAAAGGCACTTTCCCACCCTCCTCCAGATTGACAACGAAAAAAAGTAGGAAAAAAGCACTTTCCCACCCTCCTCCAGATCGACGAAAACCCGCGCGCGGGAAGCGGGCATTCCCCCTCCCTCCTCCAGATCGACAAAAAATTGCGCACGGGAAGCAATTTTTGTTTTTAAGGGTCCATTTATGCTCAAATCCCACATGCGGAAAGCGTGCTTTTTTTTTTGGGGGGGGGGGTGTGGGTTCCTGCCATATCGCATTTTCCCCCTGCTGTCAACGACCAGTTCTGTCTCTCTTTTTGTGCTGAAAATAGCCAATCCTACCGACTGACTGAGCTACTGCTTGCTTTAGGCCATCAAATGCCTTTTGCTGCTCATTGCCCCAATGCCATGTTGTAGACTTTTTAGTCAAAATCCTCAAGTTTTCGGTCAGCTCGGCCACTTTTGGGATAAATTGTGCACAAAAATTTACGAGACCAAGAAAGCTTCTTACTTCAGTTGCATTGTTAGGTGGAGTAGCCTCCATGACAACTTTCACTTTGCTACCTGCTAAGTGTACCCCTTTACAAGACACAATGTAGCCTATAAACTCTAATTTGCATACATTCAACTTACATTTTGCTCTGTTTAAAGTGAGGTTATGCTCAGCTAATTTGTCAAGTACAGCATTTAACCTAGTATTATGCCCAGCTGTATCTTTTCCATGTACCAGTGTGTTGACTGAAATATTTTCTACACCCTTTAACAATTCTCTTATTTGATACTGAAAAACTTCTGCTGCTATATTCATACCAAAAATCTAGCGTTTATATCTGTAAACTCCCAATTCGGTTGCAAAAGTTGTTAGCACTCTGCTTTCTACAGCTAGAGCTAGCTGGTGATAACCTTTGTTGAAATCTAATTCAGAAATGCAAGTTGCATTCTCTAATTTCTGAATTACATCATTTACCAATGGAATCGGATATTTTTGTTGTGCGATAGCTTCATTAGGATGCCGCATGTCAACACAGATTCTAACAGTATCATCCGCCTTTGGAACAACCACAATACCACTAAGCCATGGAGTCGGCCCCTCAACCTTTTCTATGATGTCAGCGACTTTTAAACGCTCAATTTCCTGTACAACCTTTTCCCTAATATGAAATGGTAAGCGTCTTATAGATTGTGCAACAGGTTTGACATCTGGATTTACCTCAACCTTTAACTCATAATCTTTTAGCTTACCTAATCCTTTAAACAATTTGTCATGTTTCTCAAGAATCCGTTCTACGTTTGGTGAATATTCAACTGTTAAAACATTTTTGTTCTTACCTTCTGCATTTAAGCATACAGTGAAAAGTAACTAGGCCTAATTTTTCACATGCATATCTTCCCAACAGACAAGGATAATCTCCATCAACTACAACATATGTTACATTGTAACCAACCCCATTTACACTCGTAAAAACAGTCCAGTCCCCTTCCAATTTAAGTGGTTCTTTTGCACCATACGAAAATACCCTGGCTTTAGTTGGTTGTAGTTTTTGCCACGCAGTTTCAGTTCTTGCCACTTCGTTTTCGTCAGAATGTTCACTGCAGCTCCCGTATCTGCTTTTATCAATAAAAGCTGTTGCACGGTAACTGTCTCTACCATCCAGCGCAAAAACATAGTCCGAGTCATCGCTGGAATCTTCATGTTGAACAATGTTTACTCGTTTGGTTTGGTACTTCGTTGTTTTGCGATGCTGCGTACGTTGCTTGTCTTCCGTTACTGTGTTAGATCGACCATCGTTCGGGTTTTTGTGTTGCATCTTGGTTCTGCACATTGTCGCTCGGTGTCCCTCTTTCCCTCAATCCGGCACACTTTAAAAACGTGCTAGTTCGCACTGTTTACCGTAATGACCTTCACGGCCCCATCTGTAGCAAGCATTGTTTACTTTTGTTTGTTTACTTCTGTCCGCGCTCTTTTGTTGTTTCCATATTTCGGCCTGACCCCAGAAGAAACTTAATTCAGCTCCGAGTCGATGGTGCTCTCACTTGCAGTTGACTCCATTTTTGAAGCTTGTCTGAACAATATTTCAGTGAGCCGCGCTGCTGCAATTAAGTCATCAAGTGCGTACTCAGGGTGACGCAAAAGTTGGCGGCGCTACTTTTGATCTACACATACCAGAATAAATTGATCTTTTAAGCACTCTTCAGTGTTGTCACCATATTCACAGTGGAAAACGAGTTGTCTTAACTGCCTGACGAAATAATCGTAAGTTTCATCGGATTTCTGCTTCGCCTTTAGAAACACATGACGCTCAAAAATTGTGTTACGTTTTGGCTGGAAATACGTGTTTAGTTTCGTTACTAATACATCGTAGGTTGGCACAATTGCATCTCCAGCATCGTTTGTGAAAGTAAAAGTTTCATAGATATTCTGCAGATCTGCCCAACCACATGTAACAAAAGATTTTCTTTTGTTCACTTTGAACAACATTGATCGCCGCTGCATAGTACGTGAAAGATCTAAGCCATTGTTCCCACCGCTCACCTTGATTTTCACCTTGTGCCGCAAATGGTTGAATAGCTGGAACGTTGAGTTCATCATCTTCATCGCCAATGTAGTGATTTGTTTTCAGACTTTATTGAAAACTCATGTGCTGCATTTAAGCAAGGATGCACACAGATTTAACTTACTGTAATTTATTGCTTTCTCGCCATTGTGGCTCACTGGCCCGCAACCAATCTCTCTTACATTACACTTCCGGTTTGCGTCACCAGGTGGCGCTACAAAAGCTTATACACTACATCATGGAAGTACGGTTGTTGATCCTAACTTATACTTTCATGTGCCTCACTATTACAGCTGTGGTGATCATGAAAAAAAATTCGGGTTTTCCAAACGAAAAGAAACTATCTACGCTTCTCGTTTCTCCCACGCATCATCTTCCAGTGGAATGCTCTTTCAACCCATATCGTGAATACTTTGTCCTGCGAATCCTTTAAAAAGAGGCTTATGGATCCCAGAATCGCAGTTTCATGCAATGACCATGGATGACTGTTTTTTTGTGTTGTGCATTTTTTTGTTATTTCTATTTATTATTGTTTTGGTTTTTTGATCTGCCTATAAATTCTGCCCTAATGCTCCGACGCGGGAGCTAATAAATAAATAAATAAAATAAATAAATAAATAAATTTAGCTACGATTCTCAATGGTGAAAGCGGTTCTTGCTATTTGATGAAAAAAAATCGAAAATTGCTATCAATTTACTGTTTTCTTGACTCTTAACTCTCTCCTTGCTCTACGGATATGTGATCAATGCCGCTTTTTTTTAAATGAGGGTGCGGGTTTTAATTCGAATCATAATTATGTCACCATTGCAAGGGACTGGTCATTATGTATCGCTGGGGGGGGGGGAAGGGGGCCAGCATTTTTTTATCCTGTCTGAAAGGAGAAGCATATTTTTTTTTCGCTAAGGAGGGGGAGGGTAAAAAAATTGAGCAGTCTGCGGCTGAATACGTAAGGGAAAAATTAAAATAACCTTGTTTTGTTGCAGTACAAAACCATACACTATGTATTATAGTGTCTCTTTCGCGTCTATTAAAAGTTGTGTAGTAATAGCAAAAAATTAACATAAAAATCGCTCGCACATCTTTCTGTGATATAAAAAAAATCTCGTAAAACAAAGGTACATTTTTTATGCACAACTATATTTCAAGTTTCATATTGTACAATGAATTACATCTTTTTAATAAAATTTCAACTTAGTGCATCTAATGAAAAACACTGACAATTTAAAAGTATATCCATGCTGTCCTTTCTTATGTTAACATCGTGCCAGTCACTTAACTGTTCAGAGGTACACTGGTACTGGTGTGCTTTCATTAATATGCCACCAGGAAAGCAAAATAACGCAGGTTCAGAGCTTGTTAGCTTAGAGAGTAAGCTCAGAGCTCTCTGTAGTTGCAGATTTGTTTTTCTTGATTTTGCTTTTCTGAGGTTTTCTTTCAACTTTCTACTTTTTAGGGATTGGTTGGATTTGCTAGGTAAATTTGCAAAAACTCTAGAAAGTTGTTTTTCGGTCTTGGCTAATCATTCTTAGCATTAACAACATCCTCCACAAAACCCGTGAGGCTATTAACTGCCTTCTGATACTCGACAGCTTGTTCATTGAAGCATGGCTTTTTCAGTTGTTGCCCATTATACAGGTCCTCCAGCTTGACTAGCTACTGTTCTTTTATGCTCATAGCAGCCTCTTCTACTACTGTTAATTCGACAATCCCATTTGCTCACATTTTAATATGCAAAGATTTTAGCTTACTCAGAAGTGAACAGAAGTTGGACAGAAGTTGGACAGAAGATAGTTCTTTCTCTGATCAAGTTTTCTGTTTTACACTGCATGTCCCTGCGAAATGTAACTTTACTTGCAAATATGGAGCAAACTTCGTCTGATACAAGATGTAGCACGCCCTGTATATGTTTGGCCGTAGGTTATTCGAAAAAATGTGCCTAGCTGATTTTGGGTGAGGGTACCACACACTCAACTTCATCCAAGGAAGTGGATCCTGTAGAGGAAACTTTGCAGGCAGGCGGAGCTGCAGTTCCAAATGGAAGTACTATAAAAATAAAAGAATTTTTTTTTAATAGAAGCAATATACAACATTTAATATCTAGCATTTACCTACACCTGTAGGCTATAGGCAGCAAAGGGTTTATGAGAATCTATTTAAAAATTTAAACTGCTTTTCAGAATAACAACTAAAAATAAGGCTTGCATGTGGTAGCAAGGGTGCAGATCATCAGATTCTCCAATACGTATAGGCTACAAAAAGCTGCAAAGAAGGAAGTGAACGTGATCACCACTTTTTTAAAGGGGGAATTGCACCGAACTACACTTGCAAAACAGGTAACTCATTCTTTTGTAAATTCCTATTAATGCAACAAGAATGACTAAAATTGGTTCCGTAGATCATTTTATATAAATAAAACTAATGATTTGGATGTAAGCTGACATTTTAGTTAGTTTTGTTGCCAATAGATGGCGCAAATGGCACAACTCGTGTGGATTTTTGAATTACGGCCATCAACAAATTTGTAAATATGTGTTTTTAATATGTCTTCGCATGTCGAACTCGTACAACTTCATAGTGGTGATTTTTTTGCCGTTAAATTCAAAATTGTGCCATCTATGGGCAGCAAAACTAACAATGTCAGCTTACATCCAAATCATTATAATATTTGTATAAAATAATCTATGAACTGTTTTCATACAAATTCATTTCTCTGTTGTTGCTATAGGAACTTACATAAGAGTAGTTTATCTGATAGTAGTTCAGTGTATAATTCCCCTTTAATAACCAAAAAACAAAAATCGTAGGCAACGAGAGCCAAATGAGAAATGTTTTAATTCACTGCTATATATATATTTTTTTAATTTTTTGAAGTCAAAGAAAATTTACTTTTTTTTTGTATTGAAAGTAAAATAAAAAAAAATAGGTTGGCAAGTTAATATCCAGCATGGGCGAGTAAATAATAATAATAAAAAAAAATTGAATTTTCGATGCACTTTCTTCCATTGCCCCGTCCTATTACGTCTACACAATATTTAAAAAAAAAAAGGAATATAAGAGGATGTCAACAGATTTTTTTAAGTTTTAGACTACTTGCGCTTTTCTTAATTTTTGGACCAAAACACTGTCAGTTTAGTTACTTTATCTGCCGAAATCGTCACTTTTTTTGTTACTTTAAAGAAAATCATTTTTCTCACTAAGTTCACAGTAAGAACACTGATATACATACGATCCACCACATAAACATATATATTTACTTTTCTGTGTTAGCTTCAGAGTCTCTTCGATTGTGGGCATGTGTGTTTCAACCGAGGTTGTAGAAGCCGCATTCAAAACAGCAACTGCAGACTGAATCTTCCTGACGTGTCCTGGTTTGTCGATCATTGTTTTGACATCCTCTTCTGTCGTGAGAGATGAGACCGCAGCAATGTCATCCTACCCATTACTTTCAAAATATGCTTGCATATTTGCGCATATGGAGATCGCATAGCCAAACGACAACACGATCCATTTTTCACACGTCAGTCACTAACACGTGTTCTGTTGTCAACCAACAATGGTGCGTTTCTTTTTCTAGCTGCGCTATAGCGGTGTACCAAAAGCAGTTTTCCTTTGGCGACCGCTATGGCACTACACAAATGTTGTCCGTACGGTTAAAATCATGAACTTGACACAGTCTCATATTCATGTTGGTACAGTAAATTTTATCTGAAACGTGATGGACTGAAATAAAGAGTGGTGTTGTGAACATTCTTCCACATAGTATCTTCACGTTTTTCGTACTGCATGTGAGTAAGAAAGGCAGTGAATCATGACTATGGAGTGATATCGACGTCAAACTGTTCAACTGTATTGTAGTTCTCTGTTTCAATGTTAACTACATGGTGACGTCGACTACCCTCTATAGGCTTTGTTTCCTGGCTTTCTCGAACACGTAGGTAGCATCAACGAATGGATTGAATATGTTCGTGTCACAGACCTTTCCTGCATTCAAAAACTAATATATGTGTTGTGGAGTCATCATTTCTGGCTCCAGAATGGCTGCCGTAAATTTTTCATCAATATGTTAACCCTACCCAGCTTACCCGTTAACTACCTAATAAGCTATGCCATTAATGGATATAGTGTTATCCATCACATGACTTCCTCTGTACAGGTATAAATACCACCCCTTACAGGAAGTAAAGCGTCTTTCAGCTGTAGCCTACACACTGGTTACTGGTTAGTCCGTGTCTTTCTTTACCATTGGTGCCCATGCTGGACTTAAATGTGTCTACGCCAAGGACATCACAGCTGGCGACAAGGCCGGTACCATTGGTAAACTTTAAATTTTAAGCTTAAACTGATAGGTCTTCAACCACATCTCTGCTCCATATTTGTGGTAAGTTGCAAATTTTTTTATTTGGCAATGAAAAATAAGTGTTCTGGATTCCTATCAGAATTTAAACTTTTTCAAAAGGGTGTTATTTTGTCATGGTAGAGCTGTGTGGTACGAAATGATAATAGTTATTTATTTAGTACCTTAAAAATAGAACCGAAGTGGATTTATATGGTTAATTTTACATTGGCAGTGTTCTAGAGTGATGCACTGGCGTGTCCGCACAGGCAGTACTATATACCTGAAGGCCCGAAAAATGCGCTGCCAAATTAACCCTGGCAAATTCGATTGTGCCATTGCCCATATTCGGGCTGGTGTGTGCCGGTGAAAATTTAAACTTAGTGAAATCTGGTCTGTGCTGAGGCTTAGGCCAGAAGTGTTGTTTTATAAAACTTTGCAGTAATGGTGAACGTAAAAACATTTTTTCAAAGCCTAGTCCCTTTTAAATTTAACTTGTAGGCAGTTAATTTACAATACTACGTAGGCTACAGTCACGCTTGATTTATTTCTGTGTTAAGTAGTTGACCGGTAGTTTTGAGTGCTCCAGTTTAATTTTTGCAGGTGCCATTAGAAAATTCACTTGTTTGGCTGCTGGTATTTCTTTAGCTTTAAAATAATAGCTGATTAGGTTGGAGTATTTCTCCTATGTATCGGACTCACAATCGAATTTGGAGAATAAACCAGTGGTTTTAAACGAGCCGATGTTGACTTCGTCTTCACTACTACTAGATTCAAAATTTAAAATTAAATTTAAAATTAAAATTAAACAGGATTGTAATTAAATTTAATCAATTAATTTAATTTATAAGGCTTATGCCAAAGACAGGTGTCGGTAGCAAAACACCTGAAGCTGCTAAAAGTAGTAGTGAGAGTCAAACTGAAAATAATTCAGTAGTGAACTCTAGCGGTAGTGAAGCTAATTCAAATTTAATTTTTATTTTTGAATCTAGTAGTAGTGAAGACGAAGTCAACATCGGCTCGTCTAAAACCACTGGTTTATTCTCCGAATTCGATTGTGAGTCCATACATGGGAGAAATACTCCAACCGAATCAGCTATTATTTTAAGCTAAAGAAATACCAGCAGCCAAACAAGTGAATTTTCTAATGGCATCTGTAGGCCAGAAAATGTTTGACAAGATTCTAAATATAATTTCATCTGATTTGCCAGACTCATTAACTTTTGACGAACTAGTTAAAAGAGTCTTAGAAGACATTGAACCAGTGCCCTCCGTGGTATCTGAGCGTGTAAAGTTTTTCAGAAGGTCGCAAAAATCAGATGAAAGTATTGGGGAATATTTAGCTGCACTTAAGCTTATGACTAAATATTGTGACTTCGCTAAAATTAAAGACATTAATAGCGAAATGATTAGGGATCGCCTAATTGGGGGGATCCAATCTGAAGTCATTCAATGCGAGTTGTTGAAGCAGACTCTGGATTTAAAGGCTATAACATCCTTAGCTTTATCCTTGGAATCTGCTGAAACCGACCAAAGCTTTTTGAGAACCCATTCAAGGGCTGTTAATTATGTAGCTAAAAATTGAGCAAACCGCCTAGTAGGCCTAAATCTACTAAGGATTTTATTTGCTATTGCTGCGGCAAGTCCGGCCATGTGAAAACATGCTGCAAATATCGCGAGTATACTGGCAGATGCCACACTGTCAGCCATTTAAAAGCATTGTGCGGAAAAGCTAGTCATTCTAACCGAATTTCAAAACCACTCGACCACTCTAAAGCAAGTTCAAGCAAGTTGAACGCGATAGTGACAGTCAAAATGACCAGGATGTTGTCGCCGAAAATTCAAAGTCTGGTTTCGGGTCTGATAGCGATTCAGACAACGACTATCTTGTTCTGAAAAATAATACTCTTGGACTGAGTCAGGCTGCGGAGCAGATTTCAATTCCCCTACAAACTAATAAGATCATAGTAGTAGTTAATTCTATCAAGAATTTATAGGGTTTGGTAGAATTTTTGACTGAGACCCATACTGAAACATCTTAGACAAATTCGTATTAGTTCAGTCTGAGTTTAGAGAGGGTGCCATGTGTTTTATGTGGGAATTTCTACTCAATTTTTAGCCTAAAATTAAACTAAACTAACCGAAACTAGCTTGTATTTAATTATTATTTAGCCCAGCTTTGTTGTAATTTAGTTTACCTTAGATTTAGGGTAAAAAATTAGCAAAAATTACCAGATGGAACACGTAGCGTTCTCTGAAAACTCTGACTGAACTAATAGGGACGAATCTAACATGTGTCAATACGGAGTTACAAATTCTCATCCTGTGGTATATGTGGGTAGCTCCACACGGATATTGCTGAATAGCATGTTCTCCTTGCCTACCACTAGGGGCAGTATTGGTACTTATTAACTATGTATGGTTGCATTGCATCTTGGGTATCCAGGTGCATCATGGTTAACTAATAAAGATTATATAAGGTAACAGCCAGCAGTGACACCTGCTGCCTGTCACTACTCAGAACTATTTGCTAGTTGTCACTTCTTTCTGCACACCTTAGGGTGTGGGTGGAACCCTAGAGTATTAGCATAAATGCTACATTGGCGACGAGGATGGGATTACAACTAAACCTTCTAATTAGTTCTAGGGCTTAACGGCTGAGGCAGGTACACCCAGGCTTGGGGAACCTGGCCATTTTCTAGAATTAAAAATTGTTAAATGACAATTTACCTCCAAATTCAGTATGCTACTAGTAACTTGAGTTCCCAGGATTTTGGCAGGTCTTGGGTAGCGGGTGAAAGTAGCCTGAAGATTTCAAGTTCTGTGCTTCAACAACATCTGGCCAACGCTTGGGGAAGGATGGACTGGATTTCCGGATTTCTGATAATTTGGACAATTGTCAGAGAAGGTATTTGGTAAAGAAGCCCGTGCTGCAAAAGTTTTTTCCCCACATGTTGAGGACCCGATGGCATGGTGTCAGGGGCAATGTGGAATGTTGCGGGCGGTTAGGGGTAAAATCAGGCAGTCAGTTTGTAAATTTTGGTAAAAGTCAATAGTAATAGGATTGCTAAATTGTTCTTTTGCAGGGTTAAATGTTTCAGAAAGAAATGTGAACTCTGTAGCCTATTTACAACTCAGTAAATGGTGTTTGCTATTGAAGAAAGCAAATAGTGAATTTAGATTACTGTTGTGTAATTTAGTGGTTTGCTGTGTTAAAAGCTAAGATTCAAGTATTGCACAAGTAAGAATGTAAAAAAAAATAGCTGGGCTAAGGTATCTATAATTTATGAACCAGTGAGAGGTTTATTTAAATTGGTTACATTTAAAAGGTGGAATTTGCAACTCCATTTTTGAGTGACATAGCTGTCAATGTTAGCCTAGGCTGTGTTTGTGCATTGTTGTGGATTTTGAAAGATAGCTAGAACACGCAAGTGATTTCAAATTTAACGTTCAAATTAATTTAAACTTGGTGGGGAGATACCATTTGAATGTGGTTTAAACTAGTTTTGTTAATTTTTCTTGCGCTTATGAGCGATGAAGATATAACGTTTAAAAATTCAGATGGAACTGAGGTAGCAAGACGGCTAAGTTATAGTTCTACTTCTAGTTCTGATTCCTGGGGTACAGTAAGCAGTTTAAACAGTACTTTGAGTGGTGAGCAAGCTGTTTTAGTAAATTTATCTAACATGACTGCTACCAAGACTCATAAAAGGTTTGACGAGTTTGACTCGGCTTTAGAAACTTCGACTCTTTATTACGAAAGATTAGCAAATCATTTTAGTGCATTTGATATCCCAGATAATAAGCAAGTGCCAATTTTCTTGGCTAGTGTAGGGCGAAAAACTTATGGTTTGTTGCGCAATTTGTGTACACCCATAGCACCTACAACCAAGACTATGGACGAAATAAATACTTTACTTAAGGACAATTTAGACCCAGTCCCAAGTTTTATTGCGGAGCGGGTAGCCTATTTCAAAGGAGAACAGTTACCGGGGGAGTCTGTTGCAGCTTATATAACTGAACTCAAGCGTTTAACACTTAATTGTGGTTATGGTGACTTTTTGAAAGATGCCTTACGCGACAGATTTGTTGCAGGCATTAAAAATGTGAAAACGCAAGAGAAGCTGATGTCAATGGATCCGGCACTGGTCACTTTTGATGAGGCCTGTAAAATAGCTCTTGCTCAAGAAAGAGCAGAAGCCAATGTTTCAGGGTTTCAAGCTTCATCTACTCATCAAGTAAAGAGTAAGCGTCCCTCTAAGTTTAAAAGTAATAAAACGTGCTATTGTTGTGGATATGAAAACCACATCCGTCCGACTGCAAATGGAGGAAATCAATTTGCTCAATTTGCGGGGAGGTGGAACATCTGAGGCGTATGTGCAAGTCAAGAAAGCCGGGCGCCACAAGCACTGCGACCTCCACTAATTTTAAGCCAAAAATGGCAAACAGTGACGGTAAACGAAAAAATCATAAGTACTCTAAAAAGAGGGCACACTTAGTAGTTGAGGAATCGGCAAATTCCGATTCGGACGCCACTTGTCAGGAGTCAGATGAGAGTTTGAGCTCTAATATTCATACTATGACTTGCTCGCATGTTAATTCTAATAAATGGATTGTACAGTGCGAGTTAAACGATCACAAATTACCACTTGAAGTAGACTCGGGTTGCGCTTCAACTTTGATACCCCTTGGTTGGTATAAGACTTATTTTCCTAATGTTAAGTTAAGCCCTACTTCCATTACGTTAAAGTCTTGGGTGGGTGAGGTAGTAAGACCTCTAGGAGTAATTAAGCTTAATGTTAAATTAAATGAACAAACTGAAACCTTGTGTGCCATTGTTGCACCAGGTAATTAGCCGGCCCTTCTTGGGAAAGGCTGGATTCAAAAGTTCAACCTAAGCCTGAGTCAGTTCTTCAATTTGCAGGTTAATGGTCCTGAATTTGTTACAGAAGATGTGAAGCTTGTTACTGACGATGACATTTTTTCTCGTTTCCCCGACCTGTTTTCCCCAGGTCTTGGAAAGTTTAAAGATTACAAAGCCAGTATTAAGCTTAAAGCTGGGGCCAAACCTAAATATTGCAAAGCCTGACTCATTCCTTTAGCAGTAAGGGGAAAGGTCGAAGCTGAAATCGACCGCCTGGTTCGGGAGGGGATCTTGAAACCAGTTGACTGTTCCGCCTGGGCCATGCCTACAGTACTTGTGTTCAAACCTAACGGGGACGTTAGGATAGTAGGGGACTATAGCGTAACGGTCAATCCGGAGTTGGAAATTGAGTACTTCCCCGTTCCGCGTGCGGAAGAATTGTTTGGAAAGCTTTCAGAGTGTGACAAATTCTCGATTATTGATCTATCTGATGCTTTCCTGCAGGTAGAACTCGAAGATTCTAAACCCGCCCTTACAATCTCAAC
The DNA here is from genome assembly GCA_023313725.1 of Lithobius niger. Classification (NCBI taxonomy): domain Eukaryota; kingdom Metazoa; phylum Arthropoda; class Chilopoda; order Lithobiomorpha; family Lithobiidae; genus Lithobius; species Lithobius niger. Next base: position 30,161 of record JAHWFP010003948.1, read on the forward strand.
TTGTAAAAGGTTATTCCAGTGGCAGAGAGTCCCTTTTGGATTGGCAAGTTCACCTGGAATTTTCCAGAAACGTATTGAATACGTTTTAAGGGATGTACGCGAGTCACAACCCTTTAGTGATGACATTTTAGTCGCAGGAAAAGGAAAGGTGCTTGATGCTGCTTTGATAAAAGTATGTTCTGCTCTGCAGGAAAATGGTGTCAAAGTAAAAAAGGCAAAGTGTCAGTTTAATAAGACCAAAATTAAATATTTAGGTTTCAAAATTAACAAAGATGGAATGTCTAACCTTCCAGAAGTTTTGGATGCTATCAGGCTGGCTCCGGAACCTCAGAATGTCTCAGAATTGAAGTCCTATTTGGGGTTTATGAACCAATATGGAAAATTTGTCCCACATTTGGCAACTCTGTTGGCTCCCTTAAATAGGCTTCTTTCTTCAAAAAATCCATGGCTCTGGACACTTGAGTGTGCAGATGCTGTGAGGAACGCTAAAAAGGCATTTTTGGAATCTAAAGTTCTTGTGCATTATGACCCTAATCTACCACTTAAATTGGTTTGCGATGTGTCCCCCGTGGGGGTTGGGGCCTCGTTGATGCATACCATAGCTGATGGCACTGATAGGCCTATAGGATTTGTCTCTCGGGCACTCAGTAAAGCAGAACTTAATTATGCCCAATTTGATCAAGAGGCACTTTCAATAGTCTTTGGGGTTAAGCGTTTTCATCAGTTTTTGTATGGAAGGAAGTTTATATTGCAGACAGACCAAAAAGCTTTACTTTGGGTGTTTGGCAATAAGGTGGCTATCCCAGCTATTGCGGCCGCGCGGATTCAGCGTTGGGTGTTATATCAAATGGTTACCATTTTGAGTTGCAACACATCCCAGGTAAAGAAAATTTAACTGCAGATTTTTTGTCCAGAATGCCACTGCCATATGAACCGCCTTCTAAGGAAAAAGTGCCTGGTTACACTGTCATGAATTTAAAGGTCATGGATTCATTGCCCATTCTGTCGGATCAATTGGAGAAATTTACCATTAAAGATAAATTGCTAGCAACAGTTTATCGCCACACGTTGGATGGCTGGCCAGACATAGTTGACAATGAGTTTTTGAAACCCTATTTTGTGCGACGTTTGGAGCTATCTCTACAGGGTCGGGCATTATTTTGGGGACATCGTTTGGTAATTCCAGAGGTTTTGAGACCGCATGTTCTATCTGAATTACACAGTGGACATTGCGGGATTGTTTGTATAAAAGCGCTCGCGCGTTCTAGAGTCTGGTGGCCAGGTATTGATGCCGACCTGGAAAAAACTGTAAAAACTTGTAACCCATGTCAACTAAATAGGGATGGAGATGTAACTGGCCGTAAACACGTTTGGGAGAGACCAGCAACAGCTTGGCAGCATTTACACGTGGATTTTGCTGGACCTTGTTTTGGGGGAAGAATGTTTTTGGTTGTGCTTGATGCCTATTCTAAATTTCCGTTTGTATTCGAAATGAAAAGCACAACAAGTACAAGTATCATCAAAATATTCCGAGAATTATTTTCTACTTACGGATTATGTTCAACTATCGTGTCTGACAATGGACCGAATTTCGTAAGTGCCGAAATGGAAATTTTCTAGCTGAGAATGGCATCAAACACATCCGAAATATTCCGTTTTATCCAGTGAGTAATGGTGCAGCTGAGAATCTTGTTAAAAGTTTCAAAAGGTCTTTAAAAGCGAATATTTGTGAAGGCCTAAGTGTTGAAAATGCACTGCTAAATTTCCTAACACAAGCCCGTAGCATTCCACATTGTACTGCAGGGATAAGCCCTGCTAAATTATTTCTTGGCAGAAACCCGAAAATACGTCTATCGTTGCTGGTGCCTAACGAGAATGACTAAGTCAAAAAATCACAATTGCGTCAGCTAAAACCAACTGCACATAAGCGTGATATAATTTATGCACTGAACCAACCCGTTTTTGCTAGAGACTATCATGTGAATTCCAAGACACGATGGCTTGAAGCAACGGTGATTGAAGTAGATTCAAGTTGTCGTTATTCTGTCAAGATAAAAACCGGTGAAGTTTGGAGAAGGCACGCAAATCAATTGCGCAAACGTGAAACGACGGAAAATACGTCAAAATCATCAGAAAACACACCAAATTCAGCGGAACACACGTCAAAATTGGACGACGGTGTCGTCAACATCGATTCCAATTGACAATGCTGTTTCCGTTTCTGAGCCATCGCAGCGTTGGTGCGAAAATCCGTTGTTTCGGGCACGAGAGGGCGTCACCGTACAGCGCGAGTTGTCTGGTGAAATCGAGAGTGAATCGGCGCCAAGGTCGGCTGGGAGCAAAGGGGCTGTAGATTCGATCGTCGTTGCGTCGCCGGCTCCCCCAGTGTTGTCGCCGGGTATGGGAGGTGTGCGTCGTAGAGTGGTCGCCCCTGATACCATGCCTATTGTGCAACGTGCGCATTTATCTGTTCCACAAACTGTCCGTGGTATGGGGGAAAATAATGTTTCACAGACTGTCCGTGACACAAATGTTTTCGTTTCGATTCGTTGCTCGAGTAGAGTTATTAAGAAACTACAACGTCTTGATCTGTAATTGCTGAGATCTAGTACTTTTCCGGATGACAGGCAGCCAAAATGTTTGGTTTTTCTTCATTTTTGTTTGGTTTGCCTTGGTTTCAGTGGTTATTTGTCTTCGTGCTTCTAGATTATACGTGTTGTTCTTATTATAGTGTTGTCCAGTTAATAATGCATTTTGGTTGGGGGGGCTAAGATTGAATGAATGCATTGCGTGTTTTTATGTGGTTTTCAAAAAAAAAAAAGTTGAGTAGTGGAAATTACGTAGTACTGTATATATCGGCTGTTGGATATAGATTGTACCATATGGATGTATATATATATATATATATAGAGTAGTCACTCTCTATTTTTTCTCGGGGGTGATTGTGGTATATGTGGGTAGCTCCACATGGATATTGCTGAATAGCATATGTTCTCCTTGCCTACCACTAGGGGCAGTATTGGTACTTATTAACTATATATGGTTGCATTGCATCTTGGGTATCCAGGTGCATCATGGTTAACTAATAAAGATTATATAAGGTAACAGCCAGCAGTGACACCTGCTGCCTGTCACTACTCAGAACTACTTGCTAGTTGTCACTTCATTCTGCACACTTTAGGGTGTGGGTGGAACCCTAGAGTATTAGCATAAATGCTACACATCCCAAACCTTATAAATTCTTGATTCTATGAAAATCCATAATTGTAAATTCCCAGTCTGCCTAAATGGTGTCAAGCTAGAAATGGGGCAGACGCATCCATTATTCCTATTGAGTGGCATAAAAAATATTTTGCGAACTGTCCTTTAAAGCTTAGCCCGTATTCGATACACTCATACACTGACGGAATTGAGAACACGATTTAACACTGTAAGTCTGAAGGTTGAAAGTAAAGGTCAAATCGAACACTTGAATGCTTTAGTTTCAAAATTGTATAAACCTGCTTAAATGGGAAAGGATTGGCTTTCTATTTTTTGGGTTGATTTCCATCTATTTTACGACCTGTAAACAAAAGTTAAACCTAAGAAAAGTGTAAAGAAAATTAAAACTAGTATTACACCAGTTGACACTTCCGAAATAGTAATATATAGAGACGATGCTCGAGGCATCCACCCACCCAAATTCCCCGGCAGCAGATGTTAAGTGGAAGAAGTACCACCATTATTACAGTTGTTTTTTGCCGCATGCGGGAGGAAACGGAGTACCCGGAGAAAACCCTCGTGCAACGGGAGGGGAAACAACCGGAGAAAAACCCGTACATATCCACTTCCCATCGCCAGGATCGAATCTGGGTCTGTACAAAGCCAGAGATGTACACTGGGACCAGGACGCCTATCGACTCTGACGCCCCGGTGCTCGCACCTACCCGTGCACCCAAAAGGGTTTCCCTGAGCTATTTAGTGAAGGTATGGGTAAGTTTAAGAATTTCAAAGCCAAAATTCCTTTAAAACCTGATGCAAAGCCTGTGTACTGTCGTGTAAGACCAGTTCCGTTAGCACTAAAAGAAAAGGTTAACCAAGAAATTCGTAGGTTGGTTGGCCTTGGAATTCTCGAGCCTGTGGAGACCTCTCAGTGGTCTACACCCATCGTCATAGTTCATAAACCGGATGGTCAAATCTGGGTGTTAGGTGATTACAAGACCACCGTGAACCCCCAACTGGAAGTCGACCACTATCCGGTCCCCAGCCCGCAGAATTATTTAGCGAATTAGTAGGCAGTGACACTTTTTCCCTTATCGATCTTAAGGATGCTTTTCTGCAGAGAGAACTCAATAAAGAGTCACATGAAGCTTTAACAATAAATACACCCCTGGGATTGTTTAGATTGCGTTAGGTTCCCCTGGGCCTAGCGTCCAGCCCTGGAATTTTCCAGAGGGTAATGACTCAAATCACCAGTAAAATCCCCAAATGTCTCCCGTTTTACGATGACATCCTGGTGTGCGGGAAGGGGGTTGCACATGACGAATCATTAAACAAACTATTAAATGCTTTACAAGCTGCAGGAGCCAAATTTAAGATCGAGAAGTGCAAACTGTCGCGGCCTGAATTAAAATATTTAGGCCACATGATAAATGCAGAAGGCCTGCATACATTCCCTGAGGTTATTGAAGCAGTCACAAACGCTCCTAACCCAACATGTATTCAAAAGCTACAGAGCTTTTTGGGTTTTGTAAACCATTACTTACAAAATATTTACCTAATCTCGCTCATACCTGTTACACGTTTATTAAGCCCAAGTGTGAAGTGGGTTTGGAGGACAGAATCTAAATCTAAATCTAAATCTAAATCTAAAGTTCTGGTCCACTACGATCCGAAATTAATGCTCAAACTCGTTTGTGACGGCTCACCTTAATGGGGTTGGCACGTGCCTCATGCATGTCATGAAAAACGGCGAATCTAGACCAATAGCTTTCGCTTCACGTAAGCTAACTCAAGCAGAAATGGGCTACTCGCATTTTGATCGAGATGCTCTCAGTGTGGCTTGGGGAGTGAAGCGGTTTCACGAATACGTTTATGGTCAGCAATTCATACTATAGTCTGACCAAAAGGCTCTAGAATGGATTTTTGGCCCTAAAAAAGCAATACCGCAAATGGCAGCCGCCAGGGTTCAGCATTGGGCAGTAATGCTTAATGCGAACAACTATGAATTTGAACATATTCCCGGAAAGCTTAACTTAACAGGTGACGCGTTATCGACTTCCCCTACCAAATAACGAGGAGTTCGAAACAGCTGACGCACAATATAATGTTCTTGCTTTAGAAACTATTTCAAATCTACCAGTTTTGAACGAGACACTACTGCTCGAAAGCAAACGTGATAAAATTCTTTCCAAAGTCTATCGCTACGTCAACCATGGCTGGCCTGAAAAATGCGAGATTCCAGATCTGTTACCGTACTTCCCACGCCGTACTGAAATTGCGGTTGAAAAAGAAACCTTATATTGGGGGTATAGAGTCCTGGTGCCGACGGCCTTGCGGAGACAAATCTTGAAAGACCTACATAGCGCTCACTAAGGCATAGTTAAATTGAAACGTTTAGCTAGTCAAAAAGTCTGGTGGCCTAAGATAGACTCTGACATCGATAACAAAGTTAGCTCATGCCAAAATTGTCAAGAGTACAAAGATACTCAAACAGCAGGCCCTAAACACACATGGGAATATCCACTAAAGCCTAATGCTAGGATGCACGTGGATTTTCTCGGCCCGATGGACAATTATATGTTTTTTATACTAGTAGACGCACATTCAAAAATTCCTTTTGTGCATAAAATGAAGTCTACAACGTCTGCACGAGTTATTGACGTGTTAAATAATCCCATTGCTTCAATATGGTTTAATGGACAGCTTTGTTACAGACAATGCTGCCCAATTTATGTCCTCAGAATTCCAAAATTGGTTAAAATCCAATGGGATTAGGCACATGTCAGGCCCAAGTTTTGCGCCGTGGACCAACGGTTTGGCAGAAATTCACGTCCGCAATTTCAAGAGAGTCTACAAGGCCGCAGAGCGATAGGGGTCTACTATTCAAGAAATTATAAATTCTTACTTGTTACCAGCACATATGACTATCTCCGCTACCACGCAAGCAACACCCGGAAATATACTTTAACCGAGAATCAAAGTCGCGGCTGGATTTATTGTTCCCTGACCCTATTGCAGCCATTCACCGTAAACAATTACAACATGTACAGAGCACGCACCATCGTGAGTTGAAACTGTATCAAATAGGCGATAATGTTTGGTACCGCGACTACAGTACTACGAACGATAGGCTATGATCTAAAGGTGTCGTAAGTCAGATAGGCAGTAATCAATCCTATATTATCGTTGACACTAACGGTAATACGATTCGTAAACATCGCAAACAGATAAGATTACATACCAGTGAAAATGAATCTCCTGAGCAGTCACCAAAAGCACTTAATTCGACGGCGAAAACCAATAATGCCGGAGTCAAAAATAATGAGCAACATCACTCTTTTTCAAAACGCATGTCTTTTGGCTGTAATACACGAGAAGAGCCAAATTCCACTGACCTAGTTCCTGGTCGTAGATCTCTTGGCCAATCTAGAAAGTCAATTTCTGTTGCCGAGGGCTCCAATCCACCAATCAATCAGCTTGGAAAATCACCTGAGAATTTTCCTCGCAAGTCACCAGGTGGAAGGAAATCTCCAGCGAAATTACCCTTCACACACGAAGTGGATGAGTCTACAAAGGTAAACACCCAATCACCTTTGGCTGACACCAACAGCGCCTTTTCCGTAAAAAATATTCAAGCCAGAAAGGTCACAACCTTCATCGGTTGTTACGTCGCCATCTACTAAACAAACATCACCAAAGCCAAGTCATGCTAATAAAAAAGGGAAAGCATATCCTAAGAAATGTAAAGTTGTGCTATCGCCAACTCAGGACGATATTGCTGCGCAAGTTCAAAATCGACAAAATCGTACAAAAAGACTGCGAAGAGCTCCAGACAAGCTCAACTTGTAGTTTTTTTTTGGAATTTACCAGGTGGCTACAACTTCTTTGTTCATCGTAGTAATCTGTTGCCCATGAATTTACCGAAAATTCTTTTTAAACTGTAGCAAGTAACGCTAACATGTCTGTCCCAAGTTAATCGTGCAGAGAATCGGCTCTGTTAATTTTAAAAAGTCCACCTTTAAAATTAGGAAAACATGTATTCTATCTTGTTGTTTGTGCGAAAAAATAATTTCACGGTTTTATCTCTTTGTATCTTTTTTGTATTTTCATGTCAAATTTCTTCAACATCGGAACAAAAATTCGCTTGGAGCCGCAATTTCCACTCCGGTGAATTTCTAACCGAAAAACAACATCTGCAACCTGTTCAATTGGATGCCAGACGTCCACAGAACGCTGTAGCATTTCAGCTGCAGTACTGTTTGCTGCCAAAAGGAAAATTAACCAAAAAAGGCTACGTACAACAACAACAAAAATTATGATTGAATGGTACAAAAATTGCTCCTGAAATTTAAAAATTGAAAACTGGCAAGTTTTCAGCCAGTTTCTGAAATGTTTAATTTTTGCTTAACCCTGTACATCTTGAGTTCTTTTATTATGTAAGCAGCTTTCAAAAAAGTGTTTAGTTTTTTTTCTCGAAAGCGAAAAACTTATGTATCTTTCTTTTAAAAATAGACAGCAAACTAATAAGAACATTTTGCCGGCCCCCAGCTAGGCCGACTAAAAATGGTTTCTTTGTGCCTAAAACATACTTAACCTACTAATTTAGCATTACATTCCTCGAATGTGATTTCCCCTGGAGGTTTCTTTTTCCGGTGCGCAGCCGCCTGCTTGCATGCTCCTACTGCGCATGAGCACGGCAGTACTCCCTTATAAAAGCGACAGCGCGCTATCGGCATTCATTTTCTCTCAATGTGTCAGGCGGTGACTCGAGAGGGGAGGCAGGGCGGGAGTAGGTTAAGTATGTTTTAGGCACAAAGAAACCATTTTTAGCCGGCCTAGCTGGGGGCCGGAAAAATATTCTTTCTTTGTTGCCAAAACATCTTAACCTGATAATTTAGCATTATCAGCAGACCTCGTCACGTTCAGTGGCGGGCACTGCCTCAACGAGCGCCCCGGGGTGCAAGCAGGCGTTCCCCCAAAAATCTTAGGTCTGGAAGAGAAAAAATTTGCACTTTATTCAGAACAGGTTGAGTAACAGGAACTTGGTCTAATTCGTAGGATATGGTAGCCCTGAAAAGGGCCGTTTGGGAGTCTTGCTTCCTTCTGGGTGGCTTGCTCTTATCTGGGTGTCTTGCTACCTTCAAGGATGGCTTGCTTCTGTGTTCTGAGTGCTTAATGGGGGGTTGACCACGGTTCTGGCTGCGACGATTGGTCCCAGCCGGTGTAGTCCTGATTCTTCTCTTGACATGTCCCTCAGGTAGTGGGAGGTGAAGGTTGTTTGGTGTCGCCACAACAAAATATTCTGTTCTATCAAGGCTAAAGGTTACTACCTTTCTTGAATTCACCTTTTAGAGTTCGAATGCGCAATGGAAATTTAATTTTCCTACGCGCAGAGAACCTAATCTACTTTAGCGCTTAGTTCGCGCTGCCACGCTCATTGCGGCTAAAAGTTCAAAACCAAGGATTTTGTAAGGATACATTCCCAATATTTACCGGATGGCTACCGGACATTCAAAAGTAATGTTTTATGTCATTCAAACTTATACGTACTATACAAACTTGTACGGTAAACAAATTTTACGAAGATTTTAAATATCACTGAAATTTCAGAACTTGCATTTCACTCACACTCTAGTTATTCTAGATAGCATGTTATTCTTGAAACGGAAATGGTGCCACATAAATAAATAATAGGCTATATAGGAGTCCAGATTCATAAAATTAGTTCGGACTGCCTAGCCAAAGTAAACTTATACAAACAAATAAGAACATCACTACATGGCACGGATTCCCTTTCACGAATGGAGAATATAAACAGCATTTAAGGACATTCATTTCTTAAATTTAAGAAATAAATAAAATAAAGGTCCTGAGCAGATGCTACTTTAATTATTTTAAAGGCATAAATTATTAAAATAGTATGAAACGGAAGTTGAACAAACTGTTCATAGCTATGCTATACTGTTTAATTTTACATCCATAAGCATATGAATTATAAAATTAAAATTATTAATAAGCAATATTTGCATTTCACATCCATAAGGAAATGGATCATGAAACGAAAATTGCAGTTTCATTTACTTTAAAACCAGTTTGTAGAAATTCCTCTTCCAGTGCTTCAAATAAAATAGCACTACGTTGTTAATAAAAACAACATACAAATAAATAGAAATTGATTTTATACCATTTCATGTAAATGTAACTTACCAAAAGGCCTACAATTCATAGTGCCTATATCAAGCAAACTTGAAACTAAGCATTTTGCTTCAAAGTAACTCAGTTTTACTTTTGAGAACCATTGAATTAAAATTAAAACATTTCGAAAAAAAAGTACCTGTCGAAAACGACATATTTTTTTGCTCGAGAAGCAATAATTTATTTTCAAGTGCATATATCGCATTAGATTTTTTAGACTCATTACAGTCAATGATTAAGCTTAAATCGCATAATATTGTGATAAAGATTTAAATGAGCTTTTGGAAGTTGTTTAAAAGGAAATGTTTTGCATAAACAAATTTGATATTATCATTTCCACTTCCAGCACATCAAAAAGTAATATTTACTAACCAATATGTGGATAAATTTAACATCACATGATGAAAATTTGATAGAAAAATATAAATTAAAATAATAAATAAGAAATTTTCTTACCATATTGCCCATCATGGCAGATGGGGCAATCGAGCCTACAAGGTTCAGGGCAGCGGCACTGCTGAACGCCGCTGCCGGATGCTCCCGCATCCATGACATCTGAGTCTTGAATATGATAGATGCGGGCGAGGTCCGGAAGCGGCCAGGGGCAGATTTAATGGGGGGGGCAGGGGGGATAAGGCCCCCCGGCCTTCGACGTAAAAGGACCTTCATGGGCCTTCATGGTAAAAGGGGCCTTCATTCCCCAAGCATCAGTAGTAAAATAGAACTAATAACAAAGAACGTTGTTGGGTTACAACTGGCTAAAAAAAAAAAAAAGTCCTCAGAATTTCAGGAAGGAATTGTAGAGCTTTGCCCCCCCAAGCCTAGTTCCTTAAATCCGCCACTGGAAGCGGCGGCAAACCTTCCGTCAGATAGTCGTGGACCATCGAGGCGATGTCGTCAAAAAGTCCGTCGGTTGCTGCGATTTCTTCCATCCGGCGGGCGGCGCTGTTAAATTGGGCTATTGCCCGGTGCAAGTTCTTTTGCATGAAGAACGTATTTTCTGCGTTCACCGCCCGCCAGAAATATGAAGTAAACTGTTCTGTGTCCTGGGGAAACGGAGGATAGGTCAAATACCGACACTGTCGGGCAGTTAAAGGGCTGCACTGCAGAAAGTGTCCACTTAAACGTATTTGTTGGGCTAAATCAGACTCCTCTGGAGGGGCGCCGTCAACTAGGATGTTCTGCCCCGGGTTCTCGAGTATCACCTCCAAGAAGAATAACCGGAGCACGTAGTCTAAGGGGTCCTCGTCGGGCAGGGCACCTCTTCCACAGATCGGTGGGGACTCTCAGCGAATAAAGCTGGTGTCTTCTCGCAGTATAAGTGATGATCCATGCAGATTGAGAACAGCACCAAGTTTAAAGACAGATGACGTAGAAAGTCCTTCACATACCGAGGCAGGTTCCATGCCGTGCTCCGTTCCTCTTTTGGCATCGTCTTACGCTTTTTATGGGGAGGATCCATGGCAAACAAATTTGGGGAGCAGAAAACGAGAAAACTGTTGAGTGGAAGTACACAACTTCGTGTGAGTGAAAAATCACCGAATTTTCCCAGGTCCGAAATATTGTGACCCAAAAACGAACATTGGCAAAACCATTGGGTGCAAAGTTCAGCTTGACGTCACGAAAAGGGGCCGTCTCTTTTCCTAGGGACCTAGCTCACCACCTCTGCTCATATAGTGACCATCAGCTATTGTTTACATGGCCTCGACCAGGCCGCATTTTGAGGTCAGATCAAGCCAGCATGGCCCAGAGCCGTACCCCCAACCCTTTCAACCCACCGACCACTTTCGTTCATTGCCCACCCCCCTCCCTCAGCAGAGAGAGTGACCATGCTCAAGTGCAATCATCAGCAAGTGAAAGGGATGGTCAAAGTAGGTCAGGTTGCCTCACCTTTGACCATGGCAACAGTTGCTACCCACCCAAGAAGCTAAATTTAGCGAACTCACTCCATAGTGGGAAAATACAGAACTTTTCTTTTAAAATAAGAAAAGAAAATACTGAAACAATATTCTATGAAATAAAATCATTTAATTCATGTATAAGGTCACAAACATATACAAAAGTGTAAAAATTGTGACATGCTTTCAGATAACCTAAAATATATGTAAATGTAACATAACTGATGTAGTCCAAATTCATGATTTCCAGAAAAATTGTGCAACATACAGTGAATTGTGGTAAAGTGTCAAGATGGCAGATAAATGGAGAAAAGAGGCTGAATCATAGAACAGGGATCATTCCATCATGATCCAGGACTAATGAATAAAAAGATAAGTGATTCCTAGCCTTGTGGTGAAAACATCTGTGTAAACTATACACCCCACCCCTCCTTGCCACGACACACATAAATTAGTTGACACTTGCCATGCAAACTTAAAAAGTGAAAATTTTCTTAAGTTAATGGGGAAACGCATATTAACTAATTAACTTTCCTCTTACTCATTGTAAAGCTCAGTTAACTTGGAAAACATTCCTCTTACTCACTGTAAAGCTCAGTTAACTTGGAAAACATTCCTCTTACTCATTGTAAAGCTCAATTAACTTGGAAAACATTCCTCTTACTCATTATAAAGCTCAGTTAACTTGGAAAACATTCCTATTACTCATTGTAAAACTTATTAATTCGAAAAAAAAATCACATTGCTATTACCTATGGTGAAGCTTATTACTTTGGAAAATATTCCTGTAACCTATGGTAAAGTTATTTATTTGGGAAAACATTCGTTTTACAAATTGTACAGTTGCTAGCGTGTAAACACACTGTTGCTACCTATGGTAAAGCTCACTTAACATTAATTATGTAAAATGATTCGCTATGTGAATCCAACTTGATTAAAAGTGAGGTACGCTTAAGACCTGGAATCCAGACGTAACTTCAAAATTGACGGTTACACTAAGTTTCAAAGTACCTCACATGTAAGTTCCTAAGGGACAGATTACACACGTTTATTCAGGTTGTAGTGAACACCTTGAAAAATCTACCGCATGCTGGAAGCTACTGTTTCCTGGTTGGCAACAACCGCATGTTAACTTAGTGTTTTAAGTGCAGACTTATAACCTAGCGAATCAATGATGGAGTCTGGCCAACTCGTATTATTGATTTGCCCAGGGTAACCAGTACTGTAGTTACACCGTCACTCAGTGACATGGAAGTCGGACAGAATCCGTCCCATTAATGAAAAAAAATGTAGTTGATTTGACTTCCGGTGCTAGTCACAACACAAGCGATGCAACATCGCTCTGAACAAGATATTCAAAATTAAATTAGCAGCCATTAGCTAAGTTAAACAGTTTGCATTCGCAACGCTTAGATGCCGGAAATTTTACGGACGCATGCATAGTCTAAGTTAAACAGCTTGCATTCACAATGCTTAGATACCCGTATGTTACGGATGCCGTGCTATTGCTAAGTTAAACAGTTTGTAAATACAACGCTTAGATACCAGAAAAATTTTTTTTTACGAATATCATACATATTCTAAGTTAAACAGCATGCAATCGCGACGCTTAGATACCGAAAATTTCACGGGTGCCTTGCATATTCTAAGTTAAACAGTTTGCATTCGCAACACTTAGATAAAATACTGCCGACCACAGCAGATTATTATTCCGAAAATAAATTTTTCATGATCAGCACAATTGAAAAAACAAATGTTGTATGATTGCTGCAATTCGATTTAAATTTAAATTGTAGGTTTCTGGAATTTTAGAATTCCAGCTTCTGACTACGCCTGTGTATTGGTCGCTTACGTTCAGGAGGACCAATGTAGGTAGCACATGGCATAAAACGATTCTTTTCCAGGCAAAAGAGCTCGTTTAAAGGTAATTGCCTTACAAACAAATCACTCTATAACAGTCACTCTAGTAATGAATACGAGTCGCTAGAGCATCGCACGACATTAGGGTCGAGGATTGTACAGATCACAATCCTGCGGTATAACATATTTATTGTGAGGCAACGCAATAATTTCTAAAATTCATGTTTGCTGGCGGAACCTTAACTGCTAGGTTCGACCTGAACATGTAGTCAAAATGGGTTGACATACATGAACAAGGTTCTAAAAATGCCATGATAGACGGCTTTCTGTATTGGTCAGTTTGAACTGTCGCTTGGTAGTCAAAAGGGAAATCAGACAAACATGAATACAGTTGGTTCTTAATAAGCTACGATTGACGGCTTTCCCCACGGGTTAGTCTAAACAGTATCGTAGTAGTCAAATGGGTGAAACAAATAAAAAAAAACAGATCATATATTTTACACACCATATCAATCGAGCCGCATATATGAATGAGTTGCAGTACTCGCTATGCTGTTTTGAATAAATGAAACGTAGAGTCAAATGCAGACACTAACAAAAATACTACCAAAACGTGGAGTATGTGAAAATATTTTAAATATTAAGTACGCAATAGGCACACAATCGTGTAAATTTTCATGGGGAATAACAGTATCTGACACTTTGAATAAAGGGGTTAAGCGAATACGACTTAACGGGGTAACAAAACAGGTATCCTGTCCCCTCCCTTATCATAATGCTTATTTTGTTACTATGTAGCATGAAAATCTTACCAAATAAGTAAAGAGCATGTCAGAACCGATTTTGATAAGTTGGTCGCCAGTTGAGTCCCAATACGAGACCAAACAAGTGATATATTCAGAAACATACAAGTTTCTGGGCGACTCATGTATGTAGCATGCACATAATATTTTATTATTATGAAAACTGTGTATTCCAATGAAATCTTGTTGCTATTGGTACTACAGAAAAAATATTTAAATTTGAAATGTCAAATAGTACTGTTCGAATCGAACCATGGATATTCCATATTTTATTAATTACTTATTTGCCCACGAGAGCAAATTGAAGTCACGTTTGGCTATAAAAAGTGACTTTTTCTTCCAAATGTGGAGAGGCAAGAAAACAAGATTTCAAAGGGGAAAATGTTGAAAGTTGCCAAAACATAGCTAGTAACGCTTGTGTTTCTTTCATTCCCGCAGCTAGAGCAAATCTAGGTCAAACGACAGGTGACATGATTGCCAAGGGTAGAGAAACCCATGTGGCCAGCCCAAGGAAACCGAAAGCATCAAAGTTGATTTTATTAAAATTGAGTTCAGTTACATGGAGAATGCACTCTCGAGTCTTGCATGCACTTAAGCCATACAGTATTTTATTCCAATTCCACCCAGAATAGTTTTGCTCAATTAATGAAGCAATTTAATCTTGCTGTACATAATTATTGCTCCGATTTCTATGAAGGTTGTTTTTTTTACCTTAAGGAAAGGTGCGTTTTTCCTAGTCACACGACAATTAACTTTGGGCCGTCGGTGAATGCGAAATTTTGCTTAATTATGTAAAGCAGTTTCTGTTATAAATGAACTGGGTTTGGAAGCTAAAATAAGGAACCACTAAAAAGGTACCATGATTTTAGAATGAACAGGGGTTATGTAGGGAAATTAATAATGGCTTAATTAATATTCATAACAGAAACAATACAATTAATTAATTGGATGCATAATTGCATAATATCATACATTTATTAAATGCATGAGCCGAATATTTATTCGGATAGATCAAAACGACTCCAGATAGCAATTATAATTGGAGTCCTTCTTCAAAGACGACCGAGAGGCGGCAAGATCATTTGAGACTAAACAAGTGTAATTACACCTATTGTTAGAGTTTAAAGGATGGCATTACCAGCTGACAATATTTACGACAGTTTCGTAGAACCTAATTTACTTTTTAGAAGTAGTTTTAATTACGATAAGATCGTCGCTCATGATCGATCACTACGTGGAATAACAATAAATCCCTCCCACACGGGATGGCGGCATATACCTTCAAAGCGCCGCGTACGGGGAACAATTAATGAACCCCAAACGCAACAATACAAAGATTTACATGCGTAGAGGTCCCATTTGATGATAAGGGCCCAAGCTGTCCAAATGTTACTATATTTAGCATTTCAATAATAAATTAATACTACAATGGATTGATCATGGCCGATAACGCCACAGTATTTAAACTGAACCTCGGAATGCGTGATATCATCTGATCACCAGCCGCACAACAGTTGTTAAGTAGTTCACGCCAGTCAAATTCCGAAGGCTGCAATCCAGAAGTACACCAGGCAGATTGCTGCGCCAGGTTAGCGACGGGGCTTCGCCGCCTAGCCGAGCCGTGGGCCCATGGCCTCACTCAAGCTTCTATTATAGAGCTAAGTATTCTGATTCATTAGCAATAGCTAATAGTGTTTATGCTTAACTAGTACCAATCCGTACGCTACTAAATTAACCCGAGTTTTCCTTAATTTAACTCGGAGAATATAATAATGATTAGGTTTACCGCTCGACTTAATCCGTAATTCCATTCGTTCGACTCATTGCCGATAATTTAATCATACAATCAAATCATAACAAATCTGTCATTGATTTAATTGGCCATATGTGGGGTCAATATTGTGTACACCGTAGTGTCGATTAAAGGCCCAGTATAATTGGATGTTTGCTTATTATTTAGCCTACCTATTTTATACTTGATTAGTGTTTTATATAATTGTTTGCCCTTATGCCATCCTGGACGATAATGTTTATTCTGGTCAAATGGTCACTGGAATAGAACATTACAATTGAGGCCGAAGGGAAGACAGCGGAATTCGTAGACCCTTTGGTTGTAGATGAAACGAAAGAGGTGGGTGACACCCGGGTGAAGTGCAACGTGGAGGTAAGCATCTTCCAGGTCTATTGAGACTGTCCAGTCGTTTTGTTTGAACACAAGGCGGATCGATTCGAGAGTTTCCATTTTGAAATGATCGTTTTGGATGTAAGTGTTGAGAGGTTTCATGTTGAATATCAAGCGGGAGCCTCCTGATTTCTTTGGGCGGGTGAAAATGGAGCTGTAGAAGCCCGGGCCTGGTTTGTGGCATTCCCTTATCGCCTCTTTCCGGAGAAGCTCTGAGACCTCGAACGAAAGTGCTGGAGTTGTGGGCGGGGAAAAATCCCAAGGTGGTGTTGGGAGAAGAGGTGGGTTTGATAGAAATTTCGGACGAAAACTGTGTTCGATGATGAAGAGGACTTCTGGGTTTGATGTCAGAAGTCGCCAAGCCGGGAGGAATCAGTGTAGTCTTGCGCTGACTGGAAAACAAGATGGGAGGGAGGCGTCATTGTTGAGTCTTACGAAAGTTGGTTTTGCCCCCTGGTGACGAGTGGCGGCTTCGTCGATCTGGAGTAGTGGCTCGCTTTTGGTTGCGTGGGGCGAAACGAGAGCGAGGCTGGTCCGTCCGAAAGGGCTGCGGGTTTCTCGGGTGAGAGTCGTTAAGACAGAGGGGTTCCGGGGGAGCCGGTGGCTTGTTCCAACTATCTTGCGGCGGACGGGGGTTGAACTGTTTATTTCTGAATCCCGGGCGAGAGTTCCGGGCGAGAGTTAGAAGAAATTTGCTTCTGTGGCTTAGGCTTCCTGGAAATATCCAGATGCGGGGCGAGTGTTGGGATGAGACCCCGAAATAGGGTATCAGACTCGTGGATGGGCTTGTTGCAGAGTCTGTGCGTCATGGAGACGTTCAAGTTGTTGGCGGACGAAAGAGCAATATCCCGGAGGAGTAGAGTATTGTGGAGAAGGGCTCTGGTGGCCCAGTTAATGGAGTGATACGTGGCGAAGCTTGCCTTCTGAAAGAGTTGTGTGATTAGGGACGAAAGATTTCGTAGTTCTTCGGGACTTGCGTCTGGAGATAACTTTTCACACAGAGCGTTTACTGCAATGTTGAGAACATCGGCCTGTGAAGCGGCACGAAGACTCAGCCGAAGGCACTTGTCATTTTCATAGAGTATGAAAGTTGGGATGTCCGCTTTCTTGGGGATCGATAGAGCATGTGCCGAAATCCATCTTCACTTCACTGCTCAAAAATTCGCATTCTGGATAGGTGGCGAAGTTGTTCGGGTTTGTAGCGCCATCGCCTAGTGGACGAAAGAAGCTGTTTTCACGGCTTGGTCGAGGTGGTGGCGGTTCTTTGTCGAGCACGAGTAGGTCGCCTTTGCCGAGCAGGGAGCCTTCATTGCGGAGGAGGCAGGTAAGCAGCGTGGTGGATTGCCCTAGAAGGTTGCAAGGTTTGGTGTCTTTGTCTCTCAGGGCAAAACCGAAACCAGTTTTCAGCCCACGGTTGATCACAGGAGCGTCAGCCGACTGTGTAGGTTTGAAGAGGAAGCATTCGGGGATGGTTTCTTCGACCGTCTTTAAGAGCGAGGCCAGCGGGAATGCCTGGTCGTCGGCGGCGTCATCCGGGAAGTGGATCCGTTTACCGGACGAAAGTGGGATAGCGGGCTGCAGGCCTTCCGTGGTAGCCGAGGGGACGGCAGGAGGAGATGCTTGCGGGCGAGAGAGAGACGGCTTGCGTTTCTTCTGGGCGCCAGAGGGAGACGTTGATCCGCGCTTGTGGGAGTCGCGGCTAGAGGTCGAAACTATCCAGGCTTGCGTGCGGGCGATTCGGGCTGAAGACGTGCAAGAGGGAGGCGGCATGGGATTGACTTGCATCTCACGGACCGTTGCTTGGACGATATTCCGGACTATGCTGCGGGAGACGCTTTGCCCTTTACGGGAAGAGTATGATGATAAATCCAATTGGGAGTTGCGGGCAGGCGAGCGTGCCGATGCAATGGCCTGATGGTCCAACGTTCTTTTGGCTTCACGGTAGACGGCTTTAGCCCGTTTAAGATCCTCTTGTAGGGCCGAGAGGTCCAAGGGTTCGACCGGTGGGGTGTGTTAGCCGGGTTGCAAGGGAGCGTCAGAGCAGGCGCTAGCTTCTAGGAGTGGGGCGGTAGGGATCGGGCTGACGGCGGCGAGGTCGAGGGCAGAGATCCAGCGATTGCCGAGGGAGAAAGTTGTAGTTTACGGACGAGAGAGAGCATTAGTGGGAGCGGCGAGCGAAGTGGGAGCTACGGATGCGGCAGCCATCATTGGGTAGAATCCCAAGTTTCCGTGCGAAAGACAGGGGAAGTCCGGCGCGAGGTGGCGTGGAGACACCTCTGGAGGAAAATGAAATGCCGATAGCGGGAGTACTGCCGCGCCCATGCGCAGTAGGGTCATGCAAGCAGGCGGCTGCGCACCGGAAAAAGAAACCTCCAGGGGAAATCACATTCGAGGAATGTAATGCTAAATTATCAGGTTAAGTTGTTTTGGCAACAAAAAAAATATGTTGCCGTTGTAATCATGATTTTGTTTTCAGCTTGGCTTAGATCATTTTTTTTATTGTTTTTTTTTCTCATTCTCTGTATTGTTGTGGAGTCATCATTTGTGGCTCCACAATGGCGGCCGTCAATTTTCCATCATTATGTTAACCCTACCCAGCTTACCCTTTAACTACCAAATAGGCTATGCCATTAATGTATATAGTGTTATCCATCACAGGGCTTCCTGTGTACAGGTATAAATACCACCCTTAACAAGAAGTAAAGCGTCTTTTCAGCTGTAGCCTACACACTGGTTAGGCCGTGTCTTTCTTTACCATTGGTGCCCACTCTGGGCTTAGTATGTCTATGCCAAGGACATCACAATCAGTGCCTTCCTAACGCACCGAAAAGAGCGAACAGAGCGCACCACTATTAGAGACAGTTTGGCTCCAAACTTGACGTCGCGCGTGCGCAGTAATGTTGTGTCAGCCACTCAGTACCTTCATAAACAACAATACAGCTCAAAAAGCTCAGCAGAGTATTCGATACGTCATACCTTCACCGTGACCAGACCTGCCTAATGGATTTGACCAGGATTGGCTAATAGATGTGACCAGGCGAGAGCACATTTTCCATGCTTGCTGTTGCCAAAACGCTCTCGTATTTCCTTGTCAGGCACGACGTGCTGCAGCTGATGGTCTTATGGTTTGTGCCCTAATTCAACCGTGGTCACCAAATACGTAGGAGCGAACAGAACAAACAGAACGCACCACTATTAGAGACAGTTTGGCTCCAAACTTGACATCGCGCGTGCGCAGTAATGTTGTGTCAGCCACTCAGTACCTTCATAAACAACACTACAGCTCAAAAAGCTCAGCAGAGTATTCGATACGTCATACCTTCACCGTGACGAGACCGGCCTAATATCGGCAATATTGCATGTAAGAAGAACAAAGTGGAGAAACCAAGCAGCATAAAGCACGTTAAAGGACATATAGTGTGAGTGCAGCGCCATAGCATAAAGCATGGCAAGTACACATGTGCGGCTATGAGTGTCGATCGTCGTTGCAGCCTTGTACCAACCCTGACGATGACATGATCAGGTTGGAAAGTTTACTTCATGAGGCACACCAGAGGAAAACTACGACTGTGATTAATAAACTAAATGGGTTAATTAGAGTTTTATTGCAGTTGTAAATTTCTGATGACGATATCAATAGACAAGAGACTGCAATAAGAGTATTCGTGCCATTTAAGCAATCATTGAAGCTGCATAATGGGTATCAAGAACGCAACTTCGATCCTGAGCACTTTAGTGATGTTTTGCTAAATGGTGTGTACGGATTGTGTGTGAACATTATATGATTTCCTGATTTTGATCGGTACATAGTGCTAAAAAGTGCATTCACAAATATTAATTGTCTCCTGTGGGAATTACGTTGTGAAGCAACTACAACACATCCAGATAGTGAAAAATTTAATATATCACTGTAAATTTAATATATAATGTAAATTTAATAAAATTTAATATATAAATATGTTACACAAATTTTGCAGACGTTTGACACTGAATGGGATCGGCAGTGTGTCAAATTAATATTGTCGTCATTAATGCCCTTGTCAAAGCTTAAAGATTATGGCATTGATCCAAATAGGGTACCAACGCTTGCAAAAAATGTGAAGCATGCAGTTGAAACTTCCAGAAGAGAGCAGGCAATTTGTAAGCTACAAACTACAAACTACTCCTTCTACATTACTTAAGGTTTAACTATACTATTCTAGTATACTAAGTGAAGTCCATACCAGGAATTAAAACGTCTTACAAGTGGCCCTGAATCAAGGCGTTCAGAGCTTTTATTATCTTCATCATGTGACCAAAGTCACATGATAACTGGGGTAGCACAAAGAGAGTGGCTACACAGGCGCCCTCTACATACAGGTATATCTCATACACTACAAAAACTCTTGAGGCACTCTTGTCTAAAAAATTAGGCTGATGGACTGAAGAACGTATTTCTTATTTAAAATGTGAAATTGAGTCACTCAAGTTACAGATAGATGAAACTATAAAATTAAAAAATCAAGACTCAGCCTACCATTCAAAAAGAGTTAATCAAATGGTGAAACAAAAAGCTGAAAAGCTTTTGGAGGAAAGGCGAATCGAAGAAAATTAAGCCGTGGTCCGAACTGTAAGTTGGATTCTGATGACGAAATTTTTTTGGCATGCAGCATTGAAGACAAAGCTACTTATCATGGGAGAAGACATGAATTAACGATGTATACAAACCGTCGTGTGTAAAAACGTGACTTACTTAACATTGCAAACTACAGACTGTTACAGAAAGGTAAACAGCCCATCAATGGCAACAACAGCATACAACCTGTCCAAACCTAAAAATATTAGATCAGTTCAAGCTAAACAGCACAGAGGCAAAGGTTTATTTTGCTGCAAAAGACCACCAAAAGCTGAAAACATAGACAATGAGAACACTCACTACCAGAGAGCCCACGTTAACAACATAAAAAGGTTTCTTTCTAATGGAGTTGAAAATGAACGATAATTTTGCTTTATGCGAAGCATTGATGACAAAGCCTATATCCGCCCAG
Source organism: Lithobius niger (assembly GCA_023313725.1). Lineage (NCBI taxonomy): Eukaryota > Metazoa > Arthropoda > Chilopoda > Lithobiomorpha > Lithobiidae > Lithobius > Lithobius niger. The sequence goes on from JAHWFP010003948.1 coordinate 51,327, forward strand.
GAACAAGTGAATGAATGGAAAAAACTAGAAATGTACGAATTTTTACATTAAGTGACCTGGATAAAGCTCTTCAATTACCTAAGTATGACTGGCCTGAAAAACTAGTGTATGAAACACCTGCTTCCCACCGAATATTTTCAAAGCTAGGAACCATGGAGGACCACGAGGAAAAGTTAATAACTGATAAAGATTACCATTTCGCATTTGTAAGACCAAAATCCTTTGTTGGGTCAAGTGGTTCTGTATGGGCAAGTAAAACTGTGCACTTGCGCCATGAACAGCCAGTTGCTTTTGAAGTTCTACAAGAACATCCTTTGCCGCAATACTCTGTACATTTCCGAAGTATTACTTCGTATCTACAAGATTGTGTGTTTTTGGTTTCAGACATGATTGAAGATACAGATCTACGAAAAGTGACAGGCAAAAAAGAATGTCGGCACAGAATGTATGAATTTGAGAGAGTGCAAAGACTTAACAAAACCTTGCTCACCGTTATGAGCAAAGCAGATGAGCTAATAGCCCCAGAAGAATCTGTATTATTTTCTAAACGTATTTCTCCTGTAGTCATCTCCACAGTTGAAGCATGCAACCAACTTCAAGTACTTCAAGGCTGGCTCTGACCATTGATGGAGAACTTAAAGAGGCTCACGGTACCAGAACTTGAAAAATACATTAACCACCACTTGTAAGCTGTACCGAAGTGGCAAAAAGAGTGACAAAATAAAAAGAATTTCTGCGCATGTACTGCACCAGTCGCTTGTTGACCTTCCGGAAGTAAGCTTACAAGAGCCAGACAGTGATGTCTAGTAGTGAAGCCAGAACTGAAACTGGTAGTGATGAAAATGTGCTGACAGACAGTGACTGTATTTCCCACATAATAACAAAAAGCGGCAGAGTTGCTGGCTCATGGAAGAACAGAACTTCGACCTTTTACTAACAAAAGCCTATGGTGCGTAGTTGTAATTTTGTTTGCATATTCTATGGGAAGGGTGAGGGGGGAGCTGAACATTTTTTGTCCTAGTGTGTGGGGGGGGGGGTCATTAATTTTTCTGCTGCCTGTTTGGGTGTCAGGATTTTTTGGTGTCGTGTAAAAAAAAATTGCCCAATCCCCTCCCCCTCCAGCGATACATAACGACTGGTAGTGTTGCACGGTATTAATTTTTTGCAGGACGGTACGGTACGGTTCTGAAAACGGTGGTCTACAGTAATATCACGGTAATTTATGAAATAATTTTGCGTTATCCACGCACAAAAGAATCAAATATGGCTCTTTGCATTTAATTTTTTCACTAATAGCGGGACTTCGCTTTCTTCTTGATTGGGCGCCATGACATCTACAACACAAACACGCTCAGACACGCTTGTTACTGACGAGCTGCCCGCCCCCCAGGCCGCAATGTGGACACTTCTTCTGTCTAGCAGTGGGATCAAATTTCACTCGCTCGTGTAAATTTCACACCTCCGCATCAGCGCTTACTTATGCGAATTTAATTTAAAAAATTGCTGCCATCCAAAAACAAAAAAGGGAAAAGTTGATTCGTTAATGCTCGTCAGCACCGTAATCACGGTAATACCGCTGCTACGGTAACACCATGGTGCTAAAAAAGGAACAATATAGATACCGTAATTTTTTTTTACCGTCAGTACCGTGAGTACCGATTTACCGTGCAACACTAACGACCGGTCCCTAAATCTATCGTATACGCAAGTATACTCGTTTATCAATGATTTATGTGCGAGTTCTACGCTCAACACCGGCCAGCTAACAACTATATATCTAACAACTGCACCTTTACAATATTCACAAAAGTAAGGGAGACCACACAAGTTTTATTGGATGAACGAAACGTATTATTTATTCATAGTCAAATCGGTTTATTTATTCATAGTCAAATCGGTTAGTGTTAGTGGGGTTTAGCAAACTCCCTCTTTATCCCAGTTTAAGCACTCTTAACTTAAAGGGGCTAGGGCTCTACACTACTGGTGATGCTAATGCGTCCTTGCCAGTGTTAGGCCTAATCTCTAGTATTTAACTACCACACTGACTTTTAAGTCCAATATATCTTAGGGACCGGTCTTTATTTATCGCCGGGGAAAGGAGAGGAAATTGGGAGGTCAAGAAGTTTTTGGGTCACAAACTTTTCAGGTTCCGTCAAGTGGGGGGGGGGATCAAAAACAAACCGATCAACGGGAAGAAAAAGCCGTTATTGCACCTCATAAATGGCACTTTCAGCAGTCAAAATTTCTAAAAATGCCTCAGCTTCGGGGGGGGGGGGGGGGCTATACCCCCACACCCCCATCCTGTGAGTGTTTACAAGGCTTTGAAGCTGTTAATACCATAACTGCAATTACAGTTTTTGCAAACAACATTGCAGAAAAGCTTTGCCACCTGATTTCTTGGCATCTTCTGTCTATCAGGTGTTGACTATGTTCCGGATATGAACACACAAGCAAACAGTGTCTTCATCATACTTATTGTATGAATCTTGTAACACCGAATTTTTACTTCACCAAGCCTGAATACGATGTTATCGCAAAAAAATCTTCCGGGTTCAATCTTATTTTAGGTGAGACACAGGAATCAGTTCCACAAGTAGAATTATGTAACAAAAATATAAACATTTATTTCTGTAATTCCTTACGTGTTAGTTTGGCCAATTATGCCCCTAGGAGGCTACACCCAAAGCTACAAAGTAGCTTAAGTCGAAATCCAGTATCGATCTATATTAGCAATTCATTATTTGGTAGGCTAATCAAACTAATTTTCACCCATAAGCTTTTCAACAATATAGATAAATAGGCTATTTCTTCTCCAACAAAAAGGAGAGACAATGCTAGTCTTATTTCCTTCTTAATAGATAAATCGATATTTCGCAAAATACATTCAGCCTCTAATTTTTTCGAATTCCAATAACATAATTTTGCAATAATTATATTCCTATGGGCTGAGCAAAATTTATCTATGTACAGTAGGCGACAACGAGTTTGTCCAAGCAACAATGTTATTTAAAACAATAACTTTCTCAAGAATCCTGTCGCGCATTCTTCTCGCATGTAGAAAGCTTTGTTACTTGCCTGCATGGAAAACACTAAAATTGAAAGCTCTTGCTCTGTTATAAATTCGATAATTTAAGGGAAAAAAATTAATTCCCTCTATTGTATTTCGTCGTGCTATTGATAATAATAAAAGAACACTGAGGAGTCAGAAGGCAAAAAAATAGTCTGTTTGGAAATTGATTTTTTTTACATGTTGGAATGTATTTTCTTTTGAAGTAGAATAAAGTAGGGAGACCTATTAGACTGAAGAAATGTTGTTGCCATTATTCACGGAGAAGTTAACAAGGCTCATTGATGACTGTAAAATAATGCACAAATATTAATATGAATAAAATGTGCAAAATTTTATAATGAACAGCAACCAGGACACGCAACCTCTTTTTATTTTGTGCGGGCTGGTTCTTGTATTCTTTATAATGATATATATAATAAAAAAATAATAAAAAATTACTGTAAACATAAGAGTAAATGAAACATAAAGCACAACACAGAATTCAGTTCCTAAGAATCTCTTTTAAAAAGTTTCGAACCCATGACATCCATTCAGATCACTGCACTGCTATCTGTGACAACAGAGCCATTCCTCTAATTTTTCTGATAATCAAATAATTATTTTTTCGCTTTTGTTTCGAAAGCTTATACTTTGCTAAAAATTTCGTAACACGATTAAAAATACTTTAACGTTATAAATATTATTGTATACTGTCAAGCTAGTTACGCAAACAGGCACGTTTTTGTCCGACTTCGCTGCTGCACATTGTTGTGTTACATTAACTCAAATTATGTAAACTCAGCAAAAAAACGGCTTTTCCGTTTAGAAAAAAGTGTCGGAGCTCGAAACCCTACAGAACTCACAGCTGTGAAGGCACACAAATAGGGAGGGGAGGGGGGTGAATTGAGGATCAAGGTTTAAGGCACACTAATAAAAAATAGATTAGAGTTCCCTCGAATGAAACGAACTATAATTTAAACGCTAGTTCCAGGAATTAAAGTTCAAATTACATTTCATTTTTTTTATTTGTATGCCTTCACAGCTGTTAGTTCCATGGGGATACGAGATCTAATGATTTTTTTTTAAAACTGCGATGTCGTTTTTTGTTGAGTTAATTTTTTACGTTATTTACATTTGACTGACTGTAACACAACAATGTGCAGCAGCAAAGTCAGACAAATACTTGCCTATTTGCGCAACTAGCTTGACAGTATACAACAATATTTAAACGTTAAAGTATTTTTAATCGTGTTACGAAATTGTTAGCAAAGTACAAGCTTTCGAACAAAAGTGAAAAATAATGACTTAATTATCAGAAGCAATTGGAGGAAAGGTTCCAAATTGGTACCAAATTCTCCTGACATGAACCGGAGTGAACGTGTGTGGGCTCGCATTAAGACAAGTGTGAACATTATGACATAATTGGAACCAGTTACAATTTGTGGGCAGCCATTTGCACATGAATGGGAACTTTTAAGGCAAAATGTTATTTACCTTCAGACTCAAGTAAATTCAAAGCCAAATCGTGTCATCTTTGCTTGAATTAAAGAGATACAAATCGCTGGAAATAATACTAAGGAAAATCGGAAACAAGCCAACA
>JAHWFP010003948.1:60975-77920 GCA_023313725.1 Lithobius niger
TAGTGTATGTTTTTCGCTGTTGGCTTGTTTCCGATTTTCCTTAGTATCTTTGCTTGAAGGAAGTGGAAGTCACAGTAAGTATAAGCATGCCAATTTTCAGCTAACTACAATTTGCTGAACTAGTTATTTTCAATTTTGAAAGGGACTGCTTCATAATAGTTAAAAGATAAAGACAAAAAAGGAAGCTCTCAATCGGCCATTAAAAGTTAATTAAAGGGTTCTCATGAGTGGTCCTAAAAATGATGTAGGCGCGTGGCTTTTTATTTATATTTGCGAGCTTAAGATCCAGGTGATGGTTTATTTTCAGCAAACAAAAATATACTGTTGTTGGATAGAATAGTTATGAATTAATACCAGGTTCAGCCACGTGTAACGTTCAAAGTGAAAATATGGCTTGTTGTATAAAAATCTATGTATTGTTACATCCAAGTTCTTAGTTGTGCCACACATCTGAACGGCTCCTAGGTGGTGGTCGGGGGGGGGGGGGGGGGGGGGGGGGGAACATTCGGAAAATTTTGCAACGGGTCTGGGGAATTTAAGGGCCCAGGGAATAACGACTTAAGCTTTAGTTGTTTAACTTTTTTAAGTCACTAGCGTCATATTTGTGTAGAATTTCATATTAGGCACATAATTTAGTTCCAAAGATCGCAATGACTATGTCGACCAAGATGCTATTACACCGAAGCTGACAATGCAAGCTTTGCTGTTTTATTTTAGCGCTAGGGATGCTGCCTTATTGCTTGAACTCCTTATAGTTGCTCGTAATAATCAGCTTAGCCAGACTTTAATAGTTCCGAAAATATTTCATGTTTAAACTTGTGAGTTTCTTCATCAAAGCTCCCTTGTCGTGAAATTTCAACCAAATCATTTAAAAGTTAGTTGTTGCCTGCCGGCTAGGGTAGTGTGAGAGGCTACCATACTCCTTCAGCGGCTAAGGAAACTTTTCTGGCCAATTCTGGACAATCTTTCGATCCCCTGGTTCAAATTCCTGGTGCAAATCCCTGGGTTGGCTCCTCCCTTTACCAGACATTTCTTCTCTCAAAAAAATCTGCTAAGGTTCAAAATTGAGTCGGTTCAGCCACACGAGCGTTAAATTGCTTCGGCTGACTTAAGGATAAAAGAAATTAATTTCAAAAAAGTTTAATGTCTTGTAAAACGGCAAAGCCCATCAAAAAAATAGGCTGCAGGAACACGAAAATGTGCTGGTTCTAGAGGCTCTGCCCCGACTCTAACTAAGAAAAGGAGGCCCGATACGAAGGTTACACCAGGCTTCGGGAAAATGTTGCCCTGTACATGTGCTAAGTAAAAATCAAGGTGTGTGCTCATGAGAACCACTTAATTAACCTTTACCAGCCAGACAGTTGGTTAATGTTATGTAGCCCGTATCCTTTGTTCTTTGAATTTAACTTTTGATGTTCTCATTAAAATGGCGCGGCAAAAATTACTATTATTCATGCTATTACTACTTCAACATGCTGGCATTTTAAATCCCAAAACCAACGAAAATAAGCTCACATCTTTATTTGTTGAAACCCTTACGAAACAAACACGTAGGAAACAATATTTTTGGTTTGGCTGTAGTACAATATTAAAAGTCAAATAATGCTTGTGGAAGGTGACAAAAAACTTTTGTTTTTGTGCTAAACTATGTAAAACCCAGCTTGGGTTCGTACTCTGGAAAAAAAAAACAAAGTTAAATAATTATAGTGTCTACACTGCAAATAACGTGGCTAATATTTGGACAATGCCAAGTTTTAAAAACATTGTTTTAACTATTTTTTGTTTGCCTAATTATTTGTTTTAGTTTACTTAATTAAAAGAAATTATATTTTTTCGATACACTTAACCTTTAGCCTTTATTGCGAAATGATTGAAATGATGAGTTTACTTTACCATTTTAAATGCTCTCTCGCGAAATAGAAAATAAATCCCTCGAACATTTTTTTGTCTCGAGTCTCCTACAATAAAGGCCCAACGAACAAAAAATAGTTATGACAACAGTAGGTACCGGTTGAAGGCTACTGCTTCCAACAATGTATAAACTTCAATCCTCGCCTTAAAAGTTGCATTGTTGAGGCCTACCATTGTTGTCTGGACAAACTCGTTGTCGCCTGCTGTACAAATAATACCCTAAGAAGCACAGCTTCTTTTATCCCTGGATTAAATCTGTTTTATGGAGATGAGAGCCCTTTACTAATTTAATGAATTCTTTCCTTTTCCCACGTATTAGGAAATGCTCTCAAATAAATACACATAAAAATAAATTATACCACTACAAACAAGTGTACATGTGTAGATAGTTTCGATTAGTTGGCTGGTGTTATGGCGTATTGAGTTTTCGTGATTTATAGCTATTTTTGAGACATTACGTCAGTCTCCGGTTTACTTACGGACCATGCAGTAGAAATGCAGCTTGGAAGTTTTCCTTTGCAATGGCGGTCAAAGTTCAGGACCAAACCGGGCCTTCCGTCAACACGTGGTCGTTGTGAACATTTTCCAAGACGGCTTTATCGCACACAGAGTTGTACCGAAGTAACAGTTCCGTAATTTTTCGCCTGGATATCTCTTTGTCGTAAAGAAAACTCCAGCGTCTCTAACTGTGGTGAGCGGCATTTTCTTCAGACACTTTGAGTAGACATTACGGCTCCGACGACTGATATATTTCTTCAACGAAAACTTGGGAATGAAAACATCTTCGTACACAATGCTGTCATTTATAGTCTGGTCTTTTTCCTCACTCGCATTTCCGACATGACGTAGAACAACAGCTATCGAATTACCGGGGGCAAAGTCGAAGTTAAGATTGGCCAAATATCAACCCAACTATATCGGACAACGAAAAGTTTTTTTCCACATTACAACCAAAGATGCTTCACGCACAAACAACGCCTTTTTTCCAACTGTCCATTCGACCATACTATCACATCCAGCGTCGAAGAACCGATCCCAGCGCCACCACCCACCAAAGACTGGAAACAGCAAATGCCATAGCCAACTCGAAACAGAAACTAATTTCCAAAACCGAAACTGGCATCGTTGCCACACCCACCAGTGAGTGACCCCACTCACGTCTTTCTATTTTTGAGGGTTAAAAGGGCCGAGTGAAGTTTAAGTTGAATCGCTCTGCGAGGTCGCATCCACTTCAGAATCCTCGGATGACTCATGATTTTCTGACACTTTCTCCATATCATCCTCGGACTGCAGGGATGACGCCACATATGGCTTCAACTCTTGCTTGTCAAATGTCCCCTGCAATACTTTGCCTGTTACATCACTCAACTTCATGGTAACCGGAGAACAAACCTCATGCACAGCATACGGCCCCTGCTATCGCGGTGCCATTTTCTTTGCAAAACCCTTTTCTTTATCTGAGAGAAAATGGGCCTTCTTAAGAACCAGGTCACCTTTAGCGAAAGACAAGACTCTGTGCTTTGCATCGTGAGCAGCAATATTCTCTCGAGCTTTGTCAATGGCTGCTCTCAAATTTTGAGTCAGCGTGACAGCCCAATCACTAGCTTTAGGCATCTTAGCTAGCTCTGCTTCTAAGATGCAGTTGGGTGACAGGGAAGACGCAGCTCTCTTCCTAAAGTAAGAAATGCTGGGGTGAACCCAGTACTTTCGGAAGTTGCTGAGCGCAATGCGATACCAATAGCAGGGAGGTTCGAGTCCCACTCTTTGTGTGACTCAACTATGTTGGTGGTAATCATACCTTGGACAGTTTTTATCGTCCTCTCCGCAAGATTTGGTTGAGGGTGGTAAAATGAGATATTCTTACGCTTAATCCCGAACATACTGCACATAGTTTTGAAAATCTTCGAAACAAATTGTCGGCCATGGTCCGATACTATGGTTCTTAGAATTCCAAACCTAGGAAAAAACTTTCTTCACTAAGCAAAGAGCAACTGTTTGAGCTATAACATTCTTGATTGCAAACAATTCAGGCCATTTCATCAAATAATTGACTACTATGAGCATGTATTGCTTCCCTGACTTGCTTCTGGGATAAGGACCTGCCAGATCGATCGCGAGAGTGTCTCCCGGTTGAGGCAAATGCCTCGGCGACATCATAAACCCACGAGGGGGGCAGTTTCGGATTTTGGCATTGATGGCACGCACGTACGTACCTTGCAACATCCCTACTCATACCAACCCAAGTGTAAGTCTGTCTGACCTTCGCCAAGGTCTTTGCCGCTCCCAGGTGACCTCACGCGAGAGAATCATGGTAGGCTGCCATAATTTTGCTACGCCACTCTTTCGGAGCAATGATGCAGTACGACTCCACTCCTGCAGGTGTTTGAAACTTCCTGCAGACTACATCATCATTCAGCACACTGTAACGCATAAGAGACGCCACCTTCTTACCCAGTTTATTCGAGGGAGGTTCATCTCCTGCCCTCAAACATTTAGTGAGAAGACTAAGCGTCTGATCTCGCAACTGGGCCTCCTTCACCTGCTGCAAAGATGGCGCTTCTATCTCACGCAGTACATCATTGACTGAAGTTTCTGACATTTCAGGAATTCTGGACAAGGCGTCCGCAACAAGATTGAGATTTCCAGGGTTATAGGCCATGGAAAATCAAATTGCTGCAATCGCATGGCCCACCTTGTCAGACGCCCGGTAGGATCTCTAGCCGTTTTGAGTCATTGAAGTGACTTCTGGTCCGTTCATACTTTAAATGTTGAACACTTCACATGTGGCCTCATCTTTTCAATCGCCCAAACGATAGCCAGACATTCTCGTTCCACGGCCGAACATTTACGCTCTTGTTTTGAGAGAGCCCTGCTTGCATACATGATGGTAGCCAGTTTACCATCCTTCTCCTACAGCAGGACAGCTCCTATGCCTACGGCACTCACGTCTGTCTGGATGACGAAGGGCTGGCTAAAATCCGGTGCCGTCATATTGAGGGCCCTTGTAATGAGGGCCTTAAGTTCCTTAAAAGCCTTCTCGCAAGCTTCGTTCCAAACCAACGGACCGCCTTTATCCAGAAGACGACTAAGCGGTTCCGCAATATGAGAGTACCCCCTTACGAACCTCCTGTACCACGAGGTACATCCTAAGAATTGGCAAACGTGCTTCAACGTTTTAGGCCTCGGGTAGTTCAAGACTGCATCCACCTTACTAGGATCAGGGCGAATTCCAGTTTCTGAAACTATGTGTCCCACCACCTTAGTTTCTGGTAAACAGATCTGTACCTTCTTGACGTTTATGGTGAGGTTAGCTTTCTGCAACCGAGACAGGACCTCTCTTACAGTGCTCAGATAAGTATCAAACAACAGAGAACATCGCCCCACTGTTGCACATACCAAACATCATCACCGTCGGTTTAAACAAACCTGCTGGTGTCATAAAAGCAGCCTTGTCTTGGGACGACTTGCTCAAGGGGACTTGCCAATATCCGCTCTGCAAATCAAGAACCGTAATAAACTTCGGTTGTCCCAAGGTGTCCAGGAGTTCATCTATCCTGTTTAAAGGATATTTATCTTTTCTGGTAATCTCATTAATTTTGCGGTAATCCACTATCATCTTCCACCCACCATCTTTCTTTTTGCGAACGATGACAGGGTCTGCCCAAGGACCGGAATGCGGAATGATTTGGCCACGACGAATCATGTCATTCATGATTTCGTCGAGTGCGTCACGCTTTTCAGGACGAAGGTAGTATGGGCTAGATGAAACGGGCTGATGATCACCAGTGTCTAAATGATGTTCTAAGACGTGAGTTAACCCAGGTTCGGGATTAAAGGCTGCTGGAAATTCCTCCAACATATCTCCAAATCCTTTTTGTTGGTCTTCAGTCAAAAGAGCTTTTCCTTAATGGCTGGAGCCAAACATTTAACAAAGTTAACTGAAGTCTGTTTTTGTTCCGTTTCATAGAAAGGATAGTACACGTTAGGGATATCCTTCCAATGCCACATCTCGTCCGTTCTATCAACTATCACATCATACAGACCTTTGATGTCACCACCTAACAAGCATTGGTGACCTAACTGTTTTGCTACAACTACGGGATGGACTACTGTTTTGCCTGGCAATTCGATTTTTGCTATAGCCCAACCATGAGTAGGCAAAGGTACAGAATTGGCAGACACAAGAGAGTCCTCTAGCTCAGTTAATTTAATTCCCCCTAGCTGAAAAGTTTTTAAGAAATCTGGGCCTACTATAGTATAAGGTGCCGCTTCATCCCAGATGCCTATTACAGTTTTACCACTAACCCTTACGAAACAGAAGCCATATTGGCTGGACGTGGGATTCTAAAGTTACTTTAGTTATTGGAGGATTTACTTTATGAACCTCGCCACCCCCTTTCCCAGAGCTCAATCCCGGTTTTCCGTCGGTGGCAAATCATTGCTACCGACTGAATTGACCTTCCTCCCTCCTTAAACCTTTTTAGGTACCTTGCACTGAAATGAAAGATGGCCTAATTCCCCACAGTTATAACATGTTTTGGTTGCATTCCTATTATCCTTAGGCCTAGTGCCACTAGCTACGATCCCTGTACTACCAGACTGAGGTGCCGAAACTATTTTAGGTTGTGATGTTACTTTTTGAGGTGCCGCCGGCCCCAAATATACCTGGATTGCAGTTTGATCTAACAAACTCTCAATTTTACGCGCATCAGCAGCTAATTCTAACAGGGAGGTGTAAGATTTAGTTCCTAACACAAGTTTTAATGCAGCGCCCATGTCATTTTTAACCAGACGCACTTGTTCGTACTCTGGCATAGCATACGAAAGTTGCTGAATTTGCAGCGCCATATCATGGATATACTCTGCAACTAATTCACCTTCGACATGTCTTCTAGGTGTAAGCCTATCTATAACTACTTCGCCATGGTTACACACCTGAAATTTAACCGTAAGACTCATTTTGAAATGTTGCCATGACAGTGGAGGTGGACAAGCCATAAACCACTGTAATGCCATACCTGTCAAAAGTGTGGGAAGCCAGTTCGTCAGGAATATGTGCTCAGGGATACCCCTTTCGACTTGAAGTTGTTCGCCCTAAGCAAAAATTCCCTAGGACCAGGTTCCACAGGATCCCCATCAAATGGCTTCACTTCAAACTTAGGTGTCCATATTGATGGAAGTGCCTGAACATTACTATGACCCATAATGGGTTGAGTTTGACTAAGTCCACCTACACCTGGATAATTTATATTAGGTTGTGCACTAGTAACATTTCCTAAGCTAGATTGTTGGCCAAATAAGCTAGTTTGTTGATTCCCTAAACTTAGGTTAGGCTGCTGACTACCTGGATTGAACAAGGGTTAAGAGGTGGCTGACTACTTAAACCTGAACTAGTGTTAAGAGGAGGCTGACTACATGAACCAATGTCAGTTTGTACCGAAGTAAATTGTGGCTGCATAGTAGCACCCACAAATGGGACATTTAATGACTGACTACCCATTGTGGCTTGCATATTGGCTTCAATAGTAAGAAGTCGGATATACTCAGCCAAATCGACTTGAATTGTTTGGTTTTGGACATTCGCGGCAGGAGCCGTACTTTGTGAAGATTGAGGCACATTCCCAGTAGTATTACCTTGACTAATACCAAGTGGTGGGACAGGCACATTACTTTGCCTACTTTGCTGATGTACCAATATTGGGGTTTTAACTGGCAAATTTAAATTTTGCAGAAAGGGTTACCTAAAGGAGAACCTAAAGGGGTACGACCATCTGTCGACATTATCACTAGCAAAAGCAAAAACCATATGTTGTGTAACCTTAATGCACACTGCATATTCAAACACTTTCACAAAGAACAAATTCCTGGTCTCATGAAAAATTCTGGAAATTTTTGAAAAATACCAGACCTAAAATAGGCCTATATTTAATCCAAAAATGTTTCATTTGAAATCTTTAAATCTAATTCCCAATTCAGAACATTTGATTTCAAGTAAATTCCAAAATTCGCAAAAGAATGAACTAGGCTACAATTTTTGAAATTCAGGTCTAAATTCAAAATGACCGGACTACGGGCCCCCAGTGTAACACCGAATTTTCACTTTACCAAGCTTGAATACAATGTTATCGCAAAAAATCTCCCGGGTTCAATCTTATTTTAGGTGAGACACCGGAATCAGTTCCACAAGTAGAATTATGTAACAAAAATATAAATATTTATTTGTATAATTCCTAACATGTTAGTTTTGTTAATTATGTCCCTAGGAGGCTACACCCAAAATAATTTTCACCTATAAGCTTTTCAACAATATAGATAAATAGGCTATTTCTTCTCCAACAAAAAGGGGAGACAATGCTAGTCTTATTTCCTTCTTAATAGATAAATCGATATTTCGCAAAATCCATTCAGCCTCTAATTTTTCTCAAATTCCAATAACATAATTTTCCAATAATTATATTCCTACGGGCTGAACAAAATTTATCTATGTACAAATAATCCCCTAAGAAGCACAGCTTCTTTTATCCCTGGATTACATCTATGTTTTATGGAGATAAGAGCCCTTTACTAATTTAATGAATTCTTTCCTTTTCCCACGTATTAGGAAATTCTCTCAAATAAATACACATAAAAATAAATTATACCACTACTAACAAGTGTACACATGTAGATAGTTTCGATGAGTTGGCTGGTATTATGGCGTATTGAGTTTTCGTGATTTATAGCTATTTTTGAGACATTACGTCAATCTCCAGTTTACTCACGGACCATACAGTAGAAATGCAGCTTGGAAGTTTTCCTTTGCAATGACGGTCAAAGTTCAGGACGAAACCGGGCCTTCCGTCAACACGTGGTCGTTGTGAACATTTTCCAAGATAGCTTTATCGCACACAGAGTTGTACCGAAGTAACAGTTCCATTATTTTTCGCCTGGACACCTCTCTGCGTCTCTAACTGTGGTGAGCGGCATTTTCTTCAGGCACTTTGACTAGACATTACGGCTCCAACGACTGATATATTTCTTCAACGAAAACTTGGAAATGAAAACATCTTCGTACACAATGCCGTCATTTATAGTCTGGTCTTTTTCCTCACTAGCATTTCCGACATGACGTCGAACAACAGCTATCGAATTACCGGGGGCAAAGTCGAAGTTAAGATTGGCCACATCTCAACCCAACTATTTCGGACAACGAAAAGTTTTTTCCACATTACAACCAAAGATGCTTCACGCACAAACAACGCCTTTTTTCCAACTGTCCATTCGACCATACTACCACATCCAGCGTCGAAAAACCGATCCCAGCGCAACCACCCACCAACGACCGGAAACGGCAAACGCCATAGCCAACTCGAAACAGAAACCAATTTCTAAAACCGAAAATAGCGTCGTTGCCACACCAAAACCAACGTCGAAACTCATAAACACACAAATTTAATGCATAAGTACATTCCCAAAAAAATAAATAAAATGCTGCCACATTCAAATCCACATTCAATCTCCCACAAGACATTGCTGTTAGGAACGTTTTATAGAACATTTTTAACCAACATGTCTTTTCGTTTCCTTACAACTAATGGTAACTGTCGGTGTGGAGAGCTAATTACTTAATTTGGCTGCAGCACTAATCCTGGCTACAGGAATTATCTGCAGACAATCTCAATAGGTAGGCGAAAAGTGCATTTTTTTTGGGGGGGGGGATCTTGAGTGGGGGGATTCAAGATTTTTTCAGAGTCCCCAAGGGGGGGGAGGTCACCGAAAATTTGGTGGTCACATTTTCATTTCCTCCTGCCCACCTCCGGCCATAAATAATGACCGGTCCCTTAGCTGACTATTCTAAGTCCTATACCTAAAGCTCTTGACTAAGTCCTAGCTAATACTTTTGACTATTCTAAGTTCTATTAGTGTTTAGTTATACTTAACTTACACATCTAGGTTCCTGGTCAAGAGTGCTCAGTGTATGGTGGACTTTCAATGTCAGAGTTAGAATCCAAGTCTGATTTATTCTGCTGGGGGCTAGCTTATGTACCCCGGAGCTCTAACCGATTATGTATTAGAGTCTGCCTGAGCATGTCTGGACTTGCCCTTGAACAAGTCTGGGCTTGTCCCTGCTCGACTGGTTGGAACTGGATCTAGCCAGTGTGAACAGGTGCTAACTAAAGGGTTCTCTGAGCTGGTCTGGGATCACTGAGTTATAAGTTGTTATCGGGATAGTTCACGGCTTGGCTTCTGGTCTAAGTGCACTAGGCTGAACTAGCAGTTCAGGTTAGGTGCACTTGTTTTAACTTACTCTGAGTGAATCAAGTTAATTAAGTTAGCTAATGGTCGTATGGATAATGCTATTAATTAATGATAAGCTTTGAAGACTGTGAAGTGGATTACGCTAAGCCTATAATAGTACGGAGCAATGATCGACACTAGGCAAGAAAAACTGTATGACTGACCTTGACTTGTCAGTTTCAGTTGCTTTTATGGAGACGAGATCAGCTGATCAATGTGTCAGCTGATGCCAAGTATACATCGGATATTAGTCTGGATGGTAGCGCCATCCAGGGGCAAGGTGAGACACCACAGTCTTCCCCTCTAAAAAAAATTCTTACCGTACTTTACAACATCTTTTAACACGGTAAGATCCTTTTTAGATACAGTAAATTTATTTTTACCGTAAATCGCCTAATAAACACCCTGGCTTTGTTAACGCCCACCCCCCAAAAATGCTTTAAGCTCAGAAATCGTATAGTAGCTTTATTAACGCCCCCTCTCCAATCGTTTTTTTTTTAGTCAATCGCGAAATTGACTAAAAGCTTCAAACGTTTAAAGAAATCAACGTATTATCCCTTTAAATCTTGGTTGTTCTGCAGCAAAATTAACTAACAGATTCATAAATTTTACGAAATCAACATTTAATTCAACACGATTCACGGGAGCATTTGTAATCGCGTAAAGTCGGCAATATTAGGCCCTCCGCTCAAATAAAGTTAAAAAAGCAACACTAATTAGTACACAAATAACGAGCAAAACATAATTAACTAAACTTAATAACAATTAATGAGGAATACTCCATAAATGAGACTTAACCTCATTGCACTTCAACTCTGCCATCAAACGGACTCTGACTAAGGGTCTTCTTTAAATTCTAAATTTAACGCATAGTTAATACTAAGAGTAAATATTTTATTAAGACTAATCCTTTCGTACTAAACCTTAATACCTTTACTCATAAAGATAGAAACCGACCTGGCTCACGCCGGTCTGAACTCAGATCATGTAAGATCATTGATGTGCGTAATATGGATTCAGTCTAGTGAAAACGCTTTACCTTTTTGCCATTTATTCTCAAATTTAGTTTATTAGATCGTCCACCTTCCAATATCTAACATAATTCAAAGTTAAAACTAATTTTTAACCATCACAAAACCTTCAAAACAGACACGCGATTCACGACCAGAAAACTCCAACCTGGAATAACGTCATAACGGACGCGGTAGACCGGATGTTTCAAGCGCTTACGCAGTCTTGACGGGTCCACCACTTCGCGTCCACTACTGGGGCTCCACGGGTCCAGACCTACGCGTCTATTTCCGCCGGAACTTCCGTCTTGGATGAAAATGTATAACTCTATGGTGATAAATGTCAACAGACACGTTTTCCAAGTGGTGAATCACGTTGTCTGTTTTGGAGGTTTGTGTGTTTGAAGGTTAAAAATTATTTTTAACTTTGAATTATGTTAGATATTGGAAGGTGGACGATCTAAAACTAAATTTGAGAATAAATGGGAAAAAGGTAAAGCGTTTTCACTAGACAGAATCCATATTACGCGCATCAATGATCGATCGCGTAGGCCTAATATTGTTGACTCTTCCGTGATTACAAATGCTCCCGTGAATCGTGTTGGATTAAATGTTGATTTCGTTACATTTATGAATATTTTCGTTAATTTTGCTGCAGAACAACCAAGATTTAAAATGATAAAACCTTGATTTCGGCAAAATTTTAATCAATTTTCCGATTCACTAAAAAAAAAGACTGTGTTAATGCTAGATTGAACCCAGACCACGCATCATGGATTTAAGCCTAAACGGCCACCCCAAAAAAATATGTTAAGGTCAGAAATTTTGTTTTACCCTTGTTTACGCCCCCTCCACTTTTTTATCGAATTAATTTTAGCCGCCCATGGGTGTTTAATAGGCGATTTACGGTAGTAACAATTCAAAATATTTTTTTCTTTTTAACATGCAACAAAATAAATTCCTGCTATTTACAATATTTACAGAATTTTCTCTTTTCAGAAAAACATCGATTAATAAAACTTTTTCCAAGAAAAAAAATCCAAAGAAAATTGAAAAGATGGTGTCAGCCTCACAGATCTAGCCTCTGTGGGACCTTTCGTATTCTTTATGACCGCGTAGGCTTTGATGATGGTTCACTCGCAAGCGGAGAACTGTCTTTTCTTGGGAAGGCGAGTTGGGACTCCCACCACAGGAGTAGAACATGGTGAACCTCCCACTACAGGAGGAGAACATGATGTGTCTCCCACTACAGGAGGAGAACATGATGTACCTCCCACTACAGGAGGAGAACATGTAGCACCGATGACAGGTGGTGTAGCACCCATCACAGGTGATTGATGCTTCCTATTGGAACCAGGTGGAGACGTGGCACCTTGCTGCTTGGTTGGTGTGGATTGACGTCCAAACCCTTGAGACCTTTGAAGGAAGAACTCCTGGCGTTACTGGGACCTTTGGAAGAAAACTCATTCCCAAACTTCTTCTCGAAGGAAACCTTGAATCATATGAAAAAAGCGCTGTTATTTAATTCTAAAGGTACAGAATGCTGAGCGTGCGCAGAGGCCCCAAGCTCCGATTCAATAGAACTCTGCACTTTCTAAGCTGGCATTAGCGTTGGAGCGGATAACTTCAACTGTGAGAAGTGGCGGCGCCACTGTTCGCATGGAGAATTGCAAGACGCGACCCAGTAAATCCCGTGATTTTCAGAAGTGACGACAGTACATGTTGGCCAGTTATGCTGAGCACGCGGTCTGAAGTATCTAGCCCAGACATTTCTAGGTAGAAACTTTGGTTTTCTTGGTTTATGTACGTATGGTTTAATTTGAGAAAACTGTCGCTTTTCAACAGTCTTTCGCAAATTCAGTTCTAATAGGTCCAAAGCGGTTTGTAGGACTCTCTCCTTCAGAAGGACGTATGGCTTCTCTTCCGTCGTTGTATGTGGCGTGACGCGATACGCAAGTAGGATTCTAGCCAGTGCTTGCTCGTACGAAGCACCTGAACTCAATTCAGCTTTTACTGAATGCTTAAAGTTACGTACTACATTTTCTGCTAAACCATTCGTAGAAGGATTGAACGGAGCACCAGTTATGTGTTCAATACCATTGTGTTTCATGAATGTTTCAAAACTGGAACTTGTTCACTGTGGGCCATTGTCCGTAACGAAAACCAGGGGTAGCCCCTCGCTTACAAATAAGTTTCGCAACACCCTAATAGTACTTTCAGAAGTAGTAGAATTCATATAAAAGATTTCTGGCCATTTAGAAAATGCACATATCGTAGCTAGTTACATTCTTCCCTTAATTTCACAAAAATCAGCGTGCAACCTGTCCCAACCTGCATGAGGCCAAGGCCACACTGACTTGGGAGCTTGTTTATTTTCTTCTCGGTCTTGTTGGCAACTGCCACATGATTTTACCAAAAGTTCCAGTTGGTGGTCTAGCTTAGGCCATCAAACATGAGAACGAGCCAAAGTTTTCATATGGACTATTCCGCTATCTCCAAGATGTAGTTCTTTAAGAATTTGCATTCGTAAAACCTTAGGGATTACAGCTTGGCTCCCCTGAAATAAAAAATTTTGCTCTATACCATGAGTCTATGAAAATGATGAGTATTCAATTCTAACAGATTCAATATACTCTAGCGTGTGATCAAAAACCCCATACTGTACGGATACGACACCTGTTGCCAGATGCCTGAAATAAACTTAATCCGTCTCAAAAACTAAAACCCCAAACTCGAAACTTTGATCGTGCGAGCAACCGTAAGCCGGAAACACAGTTAAGTGCAGAGCTGCTTCCTTCGTTGACTGAAGCTCGCCCTTGTAGCCGAGACTTGAATTAGGGTTTTGACGTTTTTATGTTGGAGGGCTAAGCGACTTCGGCCTCACCCTGTTGCAAAAGGGAGAGCCATTATCATCATCATCACCAATATTGATTGAAATTATAGTTGCCTTCAATTTCAAGTCGAACCAGCATCAAGTTAATCGATTATACAGGGTGTCAGAAAAGTCATGGTCATAACTTACATGGTATGTAGTACTCATACAGACGAACAAAAAAGTCCATATAAACATAGGTCCGGAATCGACCGGTTTCCAAGATCCAGTGACCTTTGTTCCACAAAAACACACGCATTTTCAGCCAACATTCAGGGACAGCGAGCTAAATTCAGAAACATAAAAAACAATGTCTCTTAAGGGCAAGTGAAAAATTCCCACTTCATGAGCTGTGCCCAGACATTCCCCATGTGTGGTCCGAACTCCTGAAATGGAAGAGCGAGTGCTACAGAGAGTTGACAAGGACCCGGGAACAAGCACACGACGGATTGCCGCAGCAGAAAATGTAAACCATGATGTTGTCTGGAGAATCCTCCATGAACAATTGCTGCGTCCTTATCACCTGCAGAGAGTGCAAGCCCCAGACGAAAACGACCAGTGGCTGCATCATTATTGCACTGCTAACCCTCTCTTCCTGCATAATGTGTTATTTACTGATGAAGCTGGATTTACCCGTGATGGAATTGTCAACTTCCATAACACCCATGTTTGGACTGATGGAAATCCCCACGCGATCCTGCAATCACGGCATCAGCGTCGATTCTCCATCAATGTGTGGGCTGGTATCGTAGAGGATGTTCTCATAGGGTCGCATGTTTTACCCAACAGGCTTGCTGGGGATTCATACCTCACCTTCTGCGAGATGACCTACCTGGCCTACTCGAAAATGTCCCACTCATGACACGTCAGATGATGTGGCTCATGCACGATGGGGTACCAGCCCACTTCCAACTTGCTGTCAGGCAACACCTCAATGAACTGTTTGGAGAGAGATGGATTGGCCGAGGCGGACCACGTCCATGGCCTCCCCGATCACCAGACCTGAACCCATTGGACTTTTGCATCTGGGGCTACGTGAAGGGATTCGTGTATTCAAGAAACATTGAAACCGAGGCACAACTGCGGCAACAAGTTGAAGCTGCATTTCAGCAAGTGAGGTAAAACCAAGGACTATGCGAGAGAATCCGTGTATCCCTTAGCAGAAGAGCGGAGGCATGCATCCAGGAAAATGGCGGCCACTTTGA
Source organism: Lithobius niger (assembly GCA_023313725.1). Classification (NCBI taxonomy): domain Eukaryota; kingdom Metazoa; phylum Arthropoda; class Chilopoda; order Lithobiomorpha; family Lithobiidae; genus Lithobius; species Lithobius niger. The sequence continues at coordinate 76,251 of JAHWFP010003948.1, forward strand.
ACATATTTTGTGATGTCATTGAGAATCGCCCTGCATCTTTTCATGATTCAACCAATACCTCCTTACGTTACTATAATTTTGTTTCGAGCGAGTTTTCGTTTTGTAGGTTTCTCAGGAAAAGAAACTAGTGACTTATCACGAATGGATCATGGCTGGATATGTCCTCACACCACTGACTTCACACACAGTGGCCAGTCACTTGATCCGAGAGCAGGCGGCGGGAGCAGCAGCGAGCAAGCGAGTTGGAGGTGGTGGTCTCTCGCCTCCGCTCATGCCGCACGCTTCTCGGGTCAAGTTATTGGCCTCTGTGACTTCACACAACTAAATTCGTCTCTTGCGGGGCACGTACTTAGCATTTCGCATTGCTTAGACATTACTTATTTTTAAGCCTCCAGCGGGTGCCAGCATGGTGTGGCACCCTGAATGTAGTAGAGTGAATCCCAAAACAGCGCAGTGTCTTGTTGTGTGAACTGGCTTTCTTACAAAATACTAAGAAGACGCTTCTACCGCTTTGAGATAAAGGGGGTAAACACCACCGCTTATTTCCAGGCTGGGGATTATTTCACTTGTCTTTAAGAGACATTGTTTTTTATGTTTCTGGATTTAGCTCGCTGCCCCTGAATGTTGGCTGAAAATGCGTGTGTTTTTGTGGGACAAAAGTCACTGGATCTTGGAAACCGGTCGATTCCGGACCTATGTTAAATGGACTTTTTCGTTCGTCTAGATGAGTACATACCATGTAAGTTATGACCATGACTTTTCTGACACCCTGTAGACTAGTACCTATATTGACAGAGTCATTGCGAATGCAGTGAATTGTTTTTTTAAAGTCCTAAAGACTGGTTTTCATCAGTAAGGTATTAAAGGCCCTTTTTATCATAAAGAAATGCCATAGTTCAAGTAATAAATTTATAGCTGCTACCTCCTTGTATGCATGAGGTAAACTATTTTATTTGTTTGCAGTGTTACCTCAAATTTTATTTTGCACAGGACCAGGTAGACCCAGGCCCGGACTGGCAGCCCTGGGGCCCAACTGCCATGACGTTTTAAAAGGCCCCAAACACAATTCGGGGGGGGGGGGGGTGTTGACGAATCCTGTTTTGTCGAAACATTGGAAAAGTTAAAGATGCATTCTTGATTGAGGAGAATTTGTGATTAGTTGCAGGTTATGATGTTATATGTTTAGCGCAGTGAGCGCAAGAGCGCGAGCGAGGCACGTAATTTGAAAAAAAAAATTATTTGACGAAACGGGCTTAGCCGAAATGGGAATTCGCGTTTGGCCGAAAATTAAGACACTGATTAAAATTTGGCGAAACGGTCATATGACTGTCTGCAGATTAATTCTTGTAGCCAAGTTAAGTAAAGAAAAATAGCCTCGTTTTTAACGACGGGACAAGATTGAGTTTAAAATGTTGTGTAAAACGCCGATGTTCCTTACACTCATCTTGCGTCGAGTTTTATTCATGTATAAAATGATCAGGGAAGGGATCATTTTTTAAGGCAATCACGAATTTGCAACGAGAAAAAAATTCATCAACACAAATTTTATTTGTAACTATAAAATCTGAAAAGGTTCCCACACGAATCTATGGCAGGGCCCATGTGCCATTTGCACCCTGAAAGGGATGGAGGGGAAGAATACATAATTATTAATTAGTGGTAAGTCTGGG
>JAHWFP010003948.1:78020-97420 GCA_023313725.1 Lithobius niger
AGCGTGGCAAGTCTGGGGTGGGGGGAAGGGTTATGCTGCAGATTAATCAGTGCCAAGTCCGGGGGGGGGGGGGGGAAACGGGAGAAAAATGAATCAGTAGCAAGTCTGGATACGGCATTGGTGTCCTGGTTAGATATTTTTCTTTGATCTCTTCTACTCTACCTACTGTATTTCAAATTAAATGTGTTCTCTGTGGAATTTAATGAAGCACATTTGAAACAGTGTGTGGAGAATAGTGAGCCAGACCAGTTTAAGCTTTCCTCGTCACTACGCACGTTTGGCAATTTCGATATTTTTCGTTCCAGAGAAGAAGAAAAAAGTCTGCTCAACAATGAGCCAACTACTTTAACCAGTATGGCCAACAAAGAGTAATTTCCAAAACTAATCGAACAACTCCGTAACCGGTTACGACTGCCGGTCTTACCCCTACAGCTCTACAGCTCTGGCTTCTGTAGATCTTATGTTTTGTCACCTGTTAGTTGGTTTAAACAGGAGTGTTCGTTGAAATTAACACCTGTAAGGTGAAGTCTCCTTTTCTGTTTTTCTTAAATGATTTTTTGGCCCTTGTCTGCTGTGTCATTTAAATATACCATCTCATTTTGTTGTTTCGCCAACTTTAGTGTTCCCTTTTGTTAGCTAATCGCCACTGGCAGCAGTTCAAAATATTTAAATACGAAAACAATTGTTTAAGTTTTAGGCGATCAATCAAATGCAGTCATTCATGGATCGATTGATCTGTGTCTGACCATCTCCGAAAATAAGCTTAATTTTTTTCGTGTTTAAATATTTTACAGTACTACCAGTGGCGATTTAATACGAGACTGTGTCCGGGGGGGGGGGAGGGGGGTTGACTACTGCTACTGATTGACCCCCCACCCTTCCAGATGCATCGATGGTACGAACGCAAGTGTTATGAGTACCATAGGCGCCGGAGACGGGGGGCCGGTGGGGCCATGGCCCCACCACTTTTTTAGTTTAGTTTATTTGGCCCCACCACTTTTTCCAGTAAAATTCGCTGTACGGTATGTTTTCATTGCTCGTCTGGCTTATTTTTATTATTTTGTCTAGTGAATGGCCATTAAAAACTAATTGCTGTTAGTTTACGTATTATTGACTTCATGTAGTTTTGGTTATGGAAGCTGCGAGCCGGCGACATGCTTAGTACGAAGTGAAGCGCTTGCGAGTCGTGACTCAGGCTCGTAGCGTCCAACCATTTAGCTGTTTGTTATTAGACCTTGCTTGACTTGACTTTTCAAAAGTACCAAAGGCGTGCAGCGACGTAAGCAACCATGGATTAGAAATGAGGAATACACGCATGTACGAAAGTGGTTTGAGTACTAGTGATGAAGATTAAAGAAATAATGAAAAGTTTATTATAGTTTTTACATTAGATAGCCACGATCGTAATGACCAGACCAACCATGACACAGTAATAGCCCATTCACATTGCGACGATATGAACGACCGCTAATTTACAACCGACAGTCGCTATGACAACCAACCCTTCCGGCAGTCATACGAAGTCGTTCGCTGTCGATCGGAGCAAACGCAACTTTTCATTTCAGCGCTGCTGACCGACGTCACCCACCGACAGACCAATGGCTGACAAGACGCTACGAACACGATCGGCGAAATGCAAGATGGTGGCGGAGAACACTTCAAAGCTTCAATTAATGCTCGTTGCTTACACGTACATTGCTGCAACGAGATAATTATAGAGAACAGCTAAAAAATTGTGCTGTATTCAATGGCGGTATGCTTTATTAAATAAAACGGAGAATCACAGTATGATTAGTCGTTTAGTCACAACGTCACCATGTAGCCCAGTTTTGAAAAGTAAGCGTCGTAGCTCTACTCATTCTGCAGCATTGATTGGTCCGTTGTTGGGTGTTCGTTGGTCGGTCGAGCTGGTGTGACAGGGTCTAATTTTTAGTGCTGTTGGTCGCCGCCGTTCCTTGCTTTTGTCGTTCGTTTGTCGTGGCGGTGTGAACCAGCTATAACTTCACGAGAAAAAATAACCGTCTCAGACCCAGCACCAATTAGCCCTAAAAGTATTTTTTTTTGTTGAGTGTTAAAAAAAAGCACCTTATGTGGTTGTCTAAACTATATTTCCAAACTTTATTAAAAATACCCCCGGGGGGGGGGGGGGGGCGGATATTTCGGAACATGGCCCCACCACGTTTTTAAGGCTTGAGGCGCCTCTGATCAGTACACAAACAGATTTTGTCTGATCGAGCGCACGTTACTGTAATGTACCATACGTCGTGCGCAACTAACTGAGATGAACTGCACATCCGGCTGTGATATTTTATGACTACGCAATCAGAACTGGTTTGAGTTGGGGGGGGGGGATAGAGACTTCGTGCGTTAACAATAAAACACCCTATAACCCCCACCATGAAACATAACTGCCGGAATATCTGAGGAATGAAATTCCAGATATGCGCTCGATATACAGTTAAGGCTGGCTACACAGTGCATTGAACACCTTAGGCGACACACCAAATGCAGCATGTGGTCGCACGACAACACATTTTGTCGAAACCTGTCTCACCTTGCTGCACACATCTCAACAACGTTAGCAATGAGTTGAGTGTAACACACCGCCAAGACGTTGTCGCGAGACGACTTTAGGCATCTCACGACAACATCGCGAAGTTCTGTCTACAGAAAGACTTTTGGAGTTGCTCCACCAGATGCAACGTCTCCCGAAGTTTTGCAACATCTCTCTGAAGACAATTGCCGCATTTGGTGTGTGGCCGGGTTACGATAAAACATTTTGTCTTAAGGCGTCTGATGATATTGGTTTACGGGTTTCAATGGGCTAGCCTCACAATGCCTCAAACAAGCCGTCAGACGAATCGAGTCATTTTTTGTCCTTGTGGGACAGAGGTACCAAACGTTTGTCTTACGACAAAACAATACAAAATAACTCGATCTGCCAATGCACAGCGGATATTAAACACTGAAAGGTCTCACTCAGTACAGCAACCATTTGGAGTTTCGTATACAATTGACCAACAGTACCTTCCTAAACGACCAAACAGAGCCAACCAAACGCACCACTGTTGGTGACAGTTTGGCTCATTCCCTGCTAGTATCCGTGTTGATGCGGCTTGGTTTTCGTCAACATCGTCAGCGATAAATCTGTTTCATTAAAACTGTTAGCTCGCGCATGCTCAAACCTCCACCCCAACAAACCACCTCCCTGAGATGGTTCGCAATTTGGCGTCGCTCTCGCCTGGTCACTTTATTAGCCAATCCTGGTCAAATCCATTAGCCAGATCTGGTCGCGGTGATGGTATGACGTATCGAATACTCTGCTGAGCTTGTTGAGCTCTATTGTAGTTTAGGAAGGTACTGAATGGAACGCAACATCACTGTGCACGCGCGATGTCAAGTTTGGAGCCAAACCGTCTCTAACAGTGGTGCGTTCTGTTCGCTCTGTTCGGTGCTTTAGGAAGGAACTGCAAATAACCATCGTGACCAAAACCAGTGAACATCCGACAAAGCAAAGCGTTTTGTCTTAGGGCGGTTTTGTAACGGCGGATACCACGACGGCTGAGGTGCTTGTAACATCTTCGGCGTCTGGTGTAACTGGATCTTGCTTATTATCACTCTGGGTTGAGTTTGAGTACTTTTTAGTTTAAAACAGCACAACTGCTACAGTCCCGGCGTGGGGAATGAAGCATCGATGTCCTAATAATAAGACCTGACTAGCAATAACAAGTGGGTAACGCTGTCACCAAGGTGGGAAAAAGCTAGCAAAGTTAATTTGAAGAGAATTATCTTCAAAGTTAACTTCCAGCAAATAACGATATAATAACTCCGTTTGGCGTTTAAAACTCCTGGTTTTATTTTTAGTCAAACATAATAAAGGTTTACACTTTATATTTAGTTATTATGTACAGAACTTAGCTTTAGTTTAAAAGATACCTTGAATTTTACATTTAAATTCACATAATCGAACTTGGATTTAGTTCGTTTTACAATTTCAAAATAGAAATAGTGGTTTAGGCAAGGGGATTTAGCAAAGAGCCCTCTAAATTACAAACAGCCTCGGCTGACTTATAAAAGTAGATCTGTTTTACAGTTTTGTTTCAAAAGGGAACACCCAAAAGATCAAACCGTCCCCATCAGAATTCATATTAGAAAAGGGATGTACGCTCCATGAAGTACTACGCTTCTGCAAAGCTAATTGAAATTCTGCAAATTTAATAAAACCGGTGAAATAATAGCTGGTTTTTAGGAAGGGACTGCTTACGTGACGGCCGTTAACGTCCTAAATGCCGATGGCTTAACGAACCATAATTTCTTTTCAAAGCTAAAGGTTTAATTTAATTTAAACTATAAATTTTGAATTAAAGAGTCCAAAAAATAAACTTTTAAGTTAAACTAAGTTACATACGAACCACTACATTTGCCCGGCATGGCAACAATCGGACCGTGACATCTCCACTCCCGGCCGGCGTAGCTACCTCTAGCTTTGAGATTCCTGAGCTGTGCTAACGAATGTCTCCTGTAGCTGGGTTTTATACCTGCTGCCTGGCAGCAAAGAGGAGGGAAAGCGCGTCCCTGTAGGAGAGCTACTTTTGGGGGAGGGACTGAGGCAGGCCGGCCAAGCTGTAACTCCAGCATGTGGGAGTGAAAGCGCGGATGGACGAGGGAGCTACGCTGCTCTGAGTGGAGGGGGAATTGAATGGAGTGATCTGGTTGGAAGGGAATATTGGCAGCTATGAGAGCCAAGGGAATTGCCGACTTTTGTGAACTGGGAGGCCTTAGCAACTGAGTTTTGAACTCACAACGTGAATAGGCCTATACATTTCGTTTTTGTAAAGTACGATGTTAGGCATCGCAACTATTGAAGGATGGCGGGGGGGGGGATGAAGTGTTAGCTCAGAATAAACATTGGCTTTGGGAAATAAACTGATATTTACAAGATATGAATTTAATTGAAGGAAAGCTAGTTTGCTTGCATTCGGAAGGTAGCTACGGTCGGAGTTTGGTCGGAGATGCTATTAAACATAAACAGGAAAATAAACACTGGGTCCGTAAAAATACACAAACACAAACGAAGAGCTCCGGTAGGGTTCATGGCAAAATTTTAAGTTTACTAGAGTGCATTTGTGCACAAAATAAAAGATTAAATATACCAGCTTAGTATTTAAATATGCTATAACGCATTTAAGTTAATTTTAATTGTTTGCAGAAGCAGACAAGTGAATTATTAACAGTCGGACATTTTTCATAAATAATCAAAGTCGTCACTCGGTTTACAAATAAAAAATATCGTGTGTATCCTTACATGTATGTGACGTTAAGTACCATAAATGGAAGCCCCTCCTAGTACACAACTGAGCTAGTGTTTATGGCTTTATGCCTGAAAGAACAAAATACAAACTATACAAAGTTTTGGTAAAACGGCGACTGGAAATGGTGTTCGCACAGTTTGAGCGAATTTTTTAAGTGATGCCAATTTTTAATGAAGATGAAATTTAAGGATCTGTTTCCGTGGAAAGTTAGAGGATGTGTTCTTCTATTAAGGGCTGCAAGAATTGGTAAATTTGATGCATTTTCCATGGAGATATGCCTATTTAAGTAGCGAGGTCTTTTTGGTGCGGGAGCGCCAAATAAAAAAAAAAGTGTTCGTTGTGAAACGAAGATTTCTGCCCTCAGCTTTTTGGTCGACGGTGTCAAGGTGGCCTCACCACTAGTGTCTAATACAAGACCACGTTTACATGCCCCCACACGGAGGACTTTATTCGGGGTTCCTGTGGAACTCCAAATAAATGCTACAACAGAAAGGGTTAGGGCACACAAGACATGCCAAAGATCAACACTGCCCACCCATGTAAATAAATTGCTTAAATTAATGCACCAAGGAATACACCTTCCGAGAAATACATCACCACAAGTAATAAAATACACTGTTTACAAAAAAATAAAAATTGCCGTTTTATATTTTTGGGGTACCGACGTTTTTGTGGCTCAAGAAATTTTTGCAAATAAAAACTACATGTTTAAAGGGACACTGTTTGCAAAAATTAACTTTGTGCTGTCCGCGCTGCTTTTTGCAGGAAATTCGTACAGGCCACAAAGAAAATTGAAGCAAAGTCATTTAATAATAAAAAAAAACACTATTTTAAGTTTAGAAAAGTGACAGTTTAAGGGTTTTGTAGCTGTTAACGTTCAAATGATATAATCGTAACATTTAATGCTCTAACCAGCCAGCCAAGCACAGAAAGTTATTTTTTTATCTGGGAAAACCTCGAGAAAATGCCCCTGGGCGCACTCCCAGCACCTAGCTTGCGATAAGGATCGGAATAGAGGGTACTATAAGCGCATGCACAACTATAAGCTCTATTTAAAGTTAACAGACTACCACTGGAATGGTTTAAGGTTACCAAACAACTTGTTTACAATTTAAACCTTTTTGCACTGAAGGGTTTTTAGGTATGACCCATAACTTAAAACATAAAATACAACACTGGGAGGTTTTATGGATAATAGAGCAACAACCTTTTAATCAGAGTTTACCTTTTGCACTCAGAGGTGAGACAGACAATTTTTTAAAGAAAAATGTTTCATGAAAACTTTAAGAGGAGTTAGCCAGGAACCACTAGGCTCCCACAGATATTCCTAATGAATATTAATTACGTGTCGTTCAGTCTTTACAAACTTTCTTCCACACAGGAAGAGGCAGAAATTTATAAGGAAAGAAAACATTGGCACTTAAAATTTAGGTGTGAAGTCTAAAACGGGAAATAGCTGAAAGTTCCTTTTTGTGTGGTTGTATTTTCAATATACCACTTAACAAAATTTAAAGATAAAAATTAATTTCCAGTCAATTTGTACTGAAAATGACGTGTTTTAACAATTAACTAGCGGAGTCGTTCGCTTCGCTCGCTCATTCTGCGTCGTCTCGCTGCGCTCGAAGAGATTTCTAGGCTGCAACACTTATGATACAGAGAGACCTTCCACATAAAAAACAATCAAGAGAGTCGTTTTATATGTGTGTAGTATGCGATATCGGTTATCTCGAGAGAAGGTCAATATTATTTTTTTACGTTCAAGGAGTCAAGCAAAGAGATCAAGCAGTTTATCAGAAAAGCCTATTTCTGATGACAAACGCTGATTTTCGTTCACTTCGCTCACTCAATCAGCGCAAACATTTCCTCGGAAACGTGACTGAATCAATGTAACCACCAAGACCAACACATCCCTTGTAATTTGTGTTAGTATACACTTTATATGGGTTTTCTTGTTTTACTTATTTTAAGAATATTGTTCTTTACGTCCTGCTCAGTACAGATTTTTCCATGGGGTCATCACTTCACTTTCTGATAATCCCTCACTTGGAGAAACATTTGCAGAACGTCAGATGTAATCTCCTACGAAGGTGAGAGAGAGCAAAGCGAGACACATTGAAAAGGTTTACTTTACGAGGAAATCGCTCGCTTTGCTCGCTCAATCCATGGACGTAAATATTGTTCTTTACGTCCTGCTCAGTACATATTTTTCTATGGGCGTCTTATCACTTCACTTTCCGATGATCCCTCACTTGGAGAAACATCTGCAGAACGTAAGATGTAATTGCCTACGAAGGTGAGAGATGAAAGATTGATGGAGCAAAGCGAGACACACACTGAAAAGGTTTTCTTAACGTGGAAATTGCTCGCTTTGCTCGTTCAATCCACGCACCTCCGTGCTTCAAAAACACGAATGTTTGACACCGTGTTCAAACCAAATTTATTGTTTTGATTTTTCCCTGCATCAAGTCAGTTAATATAAAACCAATTTTAAGATGTATATGTGGTGTGATGCTAAATACGTCGTCCGTGCATCCTTTTCCAGATCATCTCTCTTTGCTCAAGGAGGTTTTCATGAACAAACTATGACGTCATGAACAAATATCATGAGGATTTAATAAAACAAACTTTGACGTTAGTTTTTCAGGTTCTTTCGCATGTTAGAGGGTGATAATATCAAGTTACAGCGATGAAAATAGGCCTATTAAAAGCGAAATTTAATTATCTTTCGTCTGGTCCTACTCCCATCTTTGTAGGTGCTTTGGTTCCGGAGGAGTAGAGGTACAAACACGCACGCACGCACGCACACACGCACATCGTATAATTTTAATTATGAAGACTAGCGGAGTCACTCACTTCGCTCGCTCATTCCGGGTCGTCTCGCTACGCTCGAGAAGACTTCTTGCTGCAACACTTATGATACAGACAGTTCTTCCACATAAAAAATGGTCAAGCAAATTATAAGAGTGTAGTACGCGATATCGGTTATCTCGAGAAAAGGTCAATATTATTTTTTTACGTCCATAGAGGCAAGCGAAAAGATCAAGCAATTTAACAGAAAAACGCTGTTTCTGATGACAAACACTGATTTTCTTTCACTCTGTTCACTCAATCATCATAAACCTTTCCTCAGAAGAGTGAATCAATGTAACCACCAAGAACCACACATCACTTGTATTTGTGTTAGTGTACACTTTATATGGGTTTTCTTGTTTTACTTATTTTAAGACTATTGTGCTTTACGTCCTGCTCAGTACAGATTTTTCCATCACTTCACTTTCTGATGATCCCTCATTTGGAGAACATCAGTTGTAATCTCCTACGAAGGTGAGAGATGAAAGATTGATAGAGCAAAGTGAGCCACACATTCAAAAGGTTTACTTTACGTGGAAATCGCTCGCTTTGCTCGTTCAATCCACGCACCTCCGTGCTACAGAAACACGAATGTTTGACACCGTTTTAAAACAAAATCAATTGTTTTGATTTTTCTCAAATTGTTTTGGTTAGTATAAAACCAATTTTAAGATGGATATGTGGTGCGTTGCAAAATACGTCGCCGTGAACCCTTTTCCAGATCATCTGTCTTTGCTCGAGGAGGTTTTCATGAACAAACTATGACGTCATGAACAAACATCATCTGGGTAAAAAAAACTTTGACGTTAGTTTTTCTGGTTCTTTCGCTTATTTGAGGGTGATAATATCAAGTTACAGCGATGAAAATAGGCCTATTAAAAGCGAAATTTAATTATCTTTCGTTTGGTCCTACTCCCATCTTTGTAGGTGCTTTGGTTCCGGAGGAGTAGAGGTACAAACACGCACGCACGAACGCATCGTATGATTTTAATTATGTAGACTAGCGGAGTCGCTCGCTTCGCTCGCTCATTCCGCGTCATCTCGCTACGCTCGAGAAGATTTCTTGCTGCAACACTTATGATGCAGACAGACCTTCCACATAAAAAATGATCAAGTAAATTATAAGAGTGAAGAATGCGATATTGGTTATCTCGAGTGAAGGTCAATATTTTTTTTACGTCCAAGGAGGCAAGCAAAAAGATAAAGCAATTTATCAGAAAAGCGCTGTTCTGATGACAAATGCTGATTTTCGTTCGCTTCGCTCACTCAATCAGTGCAAACATTCCTCAAAAACGTGACTGAATCGATGTAACCACCAAGAACCACACATCACTTGTAATTTGTGTTAGTATACACTTTATATGGGTTTTCTTGTTTTACTTATTTTAAGAATATTGTTCTTTACGTCCTGTTCAGTACAGAATTTTCCATGTGCGTCTTATCACTTCACTTTGTGATGATCCCTCACATGGAGAAACATCTGCAGAACGTCAGATGTAGTCTCCTACAAAAGTGAGTGATGAAAGATTGCGAGAGCAAAGTGAAACACACATTGAAAAGGTTTAGTTTACGTGGAAATCGGTTGCTTTGCTCGCTCAATCCACGCACTGCCGTGCTTCAGAAATACGAATGTTTCCGTCCTTCAGAATCCAAGAAAATGACGCCCTTCTAAAACCAGATCTATGGGTCTGTTTTTTCCATGCATCAAGTCAGTTGATACACATTCAGGTCCACCCATCCTTTCATCCATCCTTCCTTCCTTCCACCCGTCCTTCCTTCCTTCCTTCGTTTCATACTTCCCGTCATCCTTCCATCCATCATTTCTTCTTTCCTACCATTCTTCTTTCCATCCATTCTTCTATTGTTCCTTCCATCCTACATTCCATCCATACGTCCTTCATTACATCCATTCTTAATTCGTTCCTTCCTTCCATCCTTCCATTCATCATTTCTTCCTTCCTTCATTTCTTCCATCCTTCCTTCCTTCCATCCTTCCATTCATCCTTTCATTCTCACATCCTTTCTTCCTCTTTTCCATCCTTCCATCCATTCTTAATTCGTTCCTTCCTTTCATCCATCCTTCCTTCCTTTTTTTATCCTTCCTTCCATCTTTCCATTCTTAATTTTTTCCTTCCTTCCGTCCTTCCTTCCTCGCTTCGCTCGCTCGTTCAACGTCATCTCGCTGCGCTCGAGGAGATTTCTTGCTTCACCACTTATGATACAGACAGACCTTCCACATAAAAAACGATCAACCAAATTTTAAGCGTGTAGTATGCGATATCGGTTATTTCGAGAGAAGGTCAATATTATTTTTTTACGTCCAGAGAGTCAAGCAAAAAGATCAAGCAATTTATCAGAAAAGCGCTGTTTCTGATGACAAACGATGTTTTTCGTTCGCTTCGCTCACTCAATCAGCGCAAACATTTCCTCAGAAACGTGACTGAATCAATGAAACCACCAAGAACCACACATCACGTGTAATTTGTGTTAGTCTACACTTTATATGGGTTTTCTTGTTTTAGTTATTTTAAGAATATTGTTCTTTACACCCTGCTCAGTACAGATTTTTCCATGGGCGTCTTATCACTTCACTTCTAATGATCCCTCACTTGGAGAAATATCTGCAGAACGTCAGATGTAATTTCCTACGAAGGTGAGAGATGAAAGATTGATAGAATAAAGCGAGACACACATTGAAAAGGTTTACTTTACGTGGAAATCGCTCGCTTTGCTCGTTCTATCCACCCACCCCGTGCTTCAGAGACAGAAATATTTGACACCGTTTTAAAACCAATCTATTGTTTTGATTTTTCCCTGCATCAAGTCAGTTGTATTTTAAGATGTATATGTGGTGCGTTGCAAAATACGTCGTCCGTGCTTCCTTTTCCAGATCATCTCTCTTTGCTCGAGGAGATTTTGAACAAACTATGACGTCATGAACGAACCTCATGATGTCATTAACAAACATCATGCGGGTAAAAAAACTTTGACATTAGTTTTTCAGGTTCTTTCGCATATTTGAGGGTGATAATATCAAGTTACAGTGATGAAAATAGGCCTATTAAAAGCGAAATCTAATTATCTTTCGTTTGGTCCTACTCCCATCTTTGTAGGTGCCTTGGTTCCACAGGAGTAGAGGTACAAACACGCACGCACGCACATCATATGATTTTAATTATGTAGATGTTTAAACAAAATATCTGCTGAGAGTATCAGCGTTTACGTGAAATTTTCCAGGTTTGTATCGAACTGTATAGTCGTAGTCTTGTAAGGTTAGGCTCCACCTAAGCAATCTGGGTTTTTTTCCAGACATTTGCTTGAGCCAGTGCAACGGGTTGTGATGTGATTCTACCAATAATTTTATTCCATAGATGTAGGGATGCAATTTGTCAAGTGACCAGATCAAACACGCGCATTCCTTTTCTGTCGTCCCATAGTTTTGCTCACGTGCTGTCAGTTTACGTGAAACGTAAAGACAGGGGTGTACATCTTCTCCAAACACTTGTGACAAAACACAACCAACACTCTCAAAATAATGTCATTTCAGTTGCAGTCGCCACTTGGCCAGTAGACCTTAAAAAATACTCGCCATTTCAGAACTTATACTCGCCACATACCAAAAACATCTTGCACAATGCATGGTTTCTCTAATTTATGCTTTTGGAGAGTTGTAAAATTTTCTTTTACTCCAGTGCTGTTGCAGAAAAGGCTGTTGTAAAGCCCTTGTAAACCTGAGCATGACGCCGCAAACCGTTCGTCTCTAGCTTATACGTTCCCGAGATAGTGCTGTTTGAGCACAGTTTTCTATTGCTAGTCGCCGTTTTGGCGAGTAGGGCTAAATTCCAATTCGCCAATGGTTGATTTTAATTCGCCAAATGGCGAGTGGCGACCGACATTGGAGAGGGTTGAACACAACCCATACCACGGTCGGAACAGTCGCACTGTAAAATAAAAGTTTGACTGAAGTCGGGGGCTATCAGGACAGTAAACGTCACTAAAGAGGTTTTCAAAGTGTCAAAAGCAGCTCGCTTAGACTCATCCCAAATAACGGGATCCGGTGCATCCCTTTTCAAGGAGTCTGTGAGACATGCACAGATTTCAAAATATTGAGGGATACACCTTTGGTAATATTCTACCAAACCAAGAACGGAACGGACATCTTTCTTAGTTTGGGGTCGTGCAAATTTCTGCACGGCCAAGACATTCATCTAAGAGGGTGTACGGGATCCATTGCCAACTTCATGGCCCAGGAAAGTAGCTTTGCTGCAAGAGACCTGCGATTTTTTTGCGTTAACAGTTAACCTGGCCTTCTTGACAGCAGAGAGGAAAATGAAAATATTTTCGTGATGCTGTGGCCACGTTTCGGCCCCTACAGCAGTGTCGTCTTGGAAGGGTGTGACATACTCTTCCATGCCACGAGTGACATTATCCATAAGCTTCTGGAAGCAAAATGGAGCGTTTTCATTCCCATGTTCATCATGAGGGGAGCAAACTTTCCAATGGGAGTTGTGATGGTGGCAGCCATTGAAGCCCGTGGCGTCAAGCACACTTGCCAGAATCCACGGCTGAGATCAAAAAATGGATTTGTATTTCCACTTAGCTGCTCAATCAATACATTCCTCGGTATTGGGAATTGGGTAATCCTTGGTTAGCATATTGTTGTTCAGCTCTCTGTAGTCAGCTACAAAACATGGGCTGGCGTCTTCTTTCTGTACAATGATCATGGGTGAACCGTGTGGGGAATCAGTTTCAATGATTAAGCCCAAGTCAAGCATGCGCCTGATTTCAGTGACTATCAAATCCCTTTCGAATTTCGCGTGGCGATAATACTTACAGGGTTTGATTTTGGAATCAACCAACTGAACATCATGAGTGATAAGGTGTGTGCGACCTGGTAAAGTAGAGAAAACACCGTCTACTCGTTCAAAGACCTCAAGTAGGTCGTTTTTCTGCAATTCAGTCAAGTTGCCTGTCTTTTTGAAAAGACTCATGGCGGCCTTAGCAGTAAGGTGGCCATCTCCAGGCTGATCTGTCCATACATAGTCGGTGTGAGGAAGCTCACGTTCGTCATTATAAGGATGATTGTTTGACCCCTCCCTAGGCAGATAGGGCTTGAGAAGATTCACATGATATATGGTCTCTTTTTGTAGACAAACGATTTCTTTATAAGATAATTTGTACCAGACAATCATTTCAAGACTTCACAGGGTCCATCCCAATAAATATCCACTTATTGGTTCTTGCTGGTTTAAGGACCAGAACCTTATCACCAGCTTTGAACTTACGTTCAACTTCCTTAATGTCGTAGTAAGACTTGTTTTTCATTTGACTTTTAATGATGTTCTCCTGAGAGAGTTCACGAGCAAGTCCAAGATGTATTCTAATACGGATGGATGAACGTCCGGCTCGATCCAATGGCTTTTCACCAACTCCAGTGGGCCTTTGAGGTTGCGTCCGTAGACCATTTCAGCTGGAGTAAAGCCAGTGCTCTCATGAGGAGCAGTTCTTAGAGCAAACATGGCTCCGGGTAAGCATCTTTCCCAGTATTGGGGATGCTCGTAGCAGACAGCTCTCAGCACTGCTTTGAGTGTCCTGTGGAAGCGCTCCATGCTGTTGGATTGCGGGTGGTTTACACTAGAATTAACACACTTTATACCGCATTTTTCTAAGAACAAAGTTGTTAGTTCTGAGATGAAGCATGAGCCCAAGTCAGACTGGAGCTCGGCTGGGAAGCCTAATCTAGAAAAGACAAGGAGGAGAGCATCTACAACGCTCTGGCTGTTGGCCTTTTAAGGGGCACAGCCTCTGGAAACTTTGTTACAGGGTCAAGTAACGATAAAATGTACTTATAACCAGCCTTACTGGTAGGCTTAATGGGACCAACGATATCAATGATGTATCTATTGAATGGCTCCCCATCCATGGGCACTAACACCATGGGGCAACAAACTTCTGTCCAGATTTACCATTTTTCTGGCAGGTTAAACAAGTTGTCAATGTCGGTAAAACAATGTGGCCAGTAGAAGCTAGTCAACACTCTATCCTTGGTTTTGGATCGGCCTAGATGCCCAGCCCATGCATTAACATGTGCGGTGTTTTAGACTAAGTTTCTACATTCTTTAGGAAGCACTAGCTGTTTCTCTATTAACGGTCTTCCTAAAGGCCGAAAGGGCTTTCTAAAAAGCAATCCTTTCTCAGTGAAATCCTGCTGGTCCGGCGGGAGCTCAGTAGTTTGCCAACATGATTTTAAAGTTGGTCAGTCTAACTGCAAATTGGTAAATTCGGTTTTGTCAACATTCAGTAATTTCTTAAACTGATCTGACTGAGGGCCAAAAATAGATGCATCTAAGCTATCTAACTTAGGATTTACAAAGCCTTCCTGTGAAGGGGGAACTACACTAGAATCAGAGTCACTGTCTGAGTCGTTTTCACTTTCAGATTCGATCTCACGATATTTGGGTTTTAATATCGGGAGTTGTTGGTCCACACGTGTTTGTGAACGCATTATGGCATTAGAGTAAGGGGGCAGGGCCTTTAAACCTTTTTCCTCCAACACTGTTTGAGAGGGCACACCCAAAAGCATCTGGAAATGGGGTCCCATGTAGTCAGAGACCAGGGCTTCAGACTGGATTCTACCATACGGAGTTTCGACGTCAATCACTGCAATTGCGTGGGTGGTTGTCTGCTCTGTGAGAGCATTGTGACAATGGGTGTATTCATCCGTGAATTGCTCGGGCTTTACAAAATCCCTAGCTATGACATCGTGTGTCGAGCCGGTGTCTCTCAAAACAAGACACTTAGTACCATCCACCGACCATTCGTGAATATGTTTGGATAAAACCATTTCGGGAGGATTGTTGCTCACAAAATGACACTCAGCATCGGATGCTGGTTTAGACTCTTGGGCAATACGCATACGGCACTCAATTTTTGTGTGACCGGTTTTGTTGCTCACGGTTGGAGTTGTTGCTGCTGGCCGAGTCTCCTTTACTCTAATCGGCAGAAGATGCTGCAGAACCAGCCGGTTTAGCTGCAGTAGAAGAGGTTCTGTTGCCACTTCGGAAATTGGAGGAAGCTTTAGAAGCTTGTCCAGACGATGAAGCACTAGGTTGTGCCTTCCCTGTTTTAAGGGCCATGTCGACAGAAATCTGTTTGTTTCTGGTGGTGAACTCATCACAGAGTTTGGCTGCTTCCGTTAACGTCCCAGTTTTAATCTGGTCCGGCAACCACTTACGCAGTGCAATAGGATATGATTTGGTGAATTGCTCAAGTAGGACCAAATTAGCCAACTTGTCGTAGCTGCTGTTTATTTCAGCTAAGGATACCCATCTGGAAAATAGGGTTTCTAACTCGAAAGCATGTTTTGTGGAACAGCTGATCGGGTTTACGTTCAAGGGAACGAAACTGGGCTTGAACCGACTCTTTAGTTTGAACAAACCTTTCTAGTAACTTATTTTTGACTAGTTCATAATCGTGCATTTCTAAAACTGATATTTGATCACGCACTTTAATCAAAATTTCTCCTAAGAGAGGTAGGAGTCCGACCTCCTAAGAGAGGTAGAGGTTTATCGATCCGTTGTGTTTCCATAGTCTTTTCAAAAATCTTTAAAAACTATTAATTTCCGATTTGGGATTCCACTTAGTTATAAGTCACACCGCATCGGCAATTTTACCAGCTTTGTTTACAGGGACACTGGGAGTAAAGGGAGATACTGTACCACTGCTGTGGCTTGAAGTATTACTAAGATTTGCAGCCGTTAGCCTTGCTAGTTTGATCTGCTTATCTAATTTTAATAATTCACGAGCACTAGCGCGTTCGCTAATTTGTGCTTCTTGCTCTTTTAATTGAGCGTCTCGTCCATGTTGGACATTTTTAATTTTAAGCTTCAAAATAAAACTCTTATAAATGAAACTCTACCATTAAAGTGCAGCCGCAAATTAATTTACTTTAAATTGAGCAGAGCGAGTTATTTAAAACACTTCTTTCCCAACTCCCGTAAGTTTTAGCAAGAAATACACTTAATTTAGACCCCTAGCACTCAGGTGTTAAAATACCAAAAGGCTCTTAACTACAACACTAGGCTAGGCGGACTTAAGCATATCTTATGCACACTTACCCCGTACACAATCACTGTGTGGTCAGTCAAGTCCAATCCAAACTCCCACCTGACGGATGAATAGGCTTGCACACTGTCTACTGTTGTAGATTGTCTCTGGTTGAGGATCAGTACACTGGAACGATGGTTGTTGGTGGCAAGGTCCACTGGATACTACTATGGAGCTTCGCGTCCTGGAATCGGCAGAATCCTCCTCACAGTTGTCGGTCTACAGGGAACATCTGACGGCTTGTAGATTTCCAAGTCGGGGGGGGGGGGGACTGCTATTCTTGCTTCCCGGCTCCGGAACTGGCTTTGTTGCTGGAGCTGATGGTTTGCACTATTATTGTTGTCAGTGCGGACATCGGTTTTGCATTGATATGAGCGGCAATGTGGACATCTTTTTCTTGTGATTATAGTGTCGGAGTCACGGACATCTTGTTGAAGAATTGTTCAACACAAATGGCATAGTAGCACGGCAGGGGGGAAACGCTTGCGGGAACAGCACCTGTTCATCCCACCGCTGCCACCATTTGTAACGGCGGATGCTACGACGGCTGACGTGCTTGTAACATCGCCGGTGCCTGGTGTAACTGGTGTAACTGGTGTAACTGATGCCTGGTGTAACTTGCTTATTATCATTCTGGGTTGAGTTTGAGTACTTTTTAGTTTAAAACTGCACAACTGCTACAGTCCCGGCGTGGAGTATCGGTGTCCTAATAATAAGACCTGACTAGCAATAACAAGCGGGTAACGCTGCCACCAAGTTAACTTCCAGCAAATAACGATCTAATAACTCCGTTTGGCGTTTAAAACTCCTGGTTTCATTTTTAGTCAAACATAATAAAGGTTTGTACTTTACATTTAGTTATTATGTACAGAACTTAGCTTTAGTTTAAAAGCATACCTTGAATTTTATATTTAAATTCACACAATTGAACTTGGATTTAGTTCGTTTTACAATTTCAAAATAGAAACAGTGGTTTAGGCAAGGGGATTTAGCAATGAACCCTCTAAATTACAAACAGCCTCGGCTGTCTTATAAAAGTAGACCTGTTTTACAGTTTTGTTTTAAAAGGGAACACCCAAAAGTTCAAACCGTCCCCATCGGAATTCATATTAGAAAAGGGATGTACGCTCCATGACGTACTACGCTTCTGCAAATCTAATTGACCCAATGGCCTTTGTTTACATTATGTTAATGAAAATGGTGAAATAATAGCTGGTTTTTAGGAAGGGACTGCTTACGTGACGGCCGTTAACGTCCTAAATGCCGATGGCTTAACGAACCATAATTTCTTTTCAAAGCAAAAGGTTTAATTTAATTTAAACTATAAATTTTGAATTAAAGAGTCCAAAAAATAAACTTTTAAGTTAAACTAAGTTACATACGAACCACTACATTTGCCCGGCATGGCAACAATCGGACCGTGACATCTCCACTCCCGGCCGGCGTAGCTACCTCTAGCTTTGAGATTCCTGAGCTGTGCTAACGAATGTCTCCTGTAGCTGGGTTTTATACCTGCTGCCTGGCAGCAAGGAAGAGGGAAAGCGCGCGCGTCCCTGTAGGACAGCTACTTTTTTTTTGGGGGGGGGGGAGAGGGGTAGAGGACCTCTGGAGAGGGACGGACTGAGGCAGGCCAGCCAAGCCGTCACTCTAGCATATGGGCAGTGATAGCGTGGACGGACCAGGGAGCTACGCTGCTCTGAGTGGAGGGGGAATTGGATGGAGTGATCTGGTTGGAAGTGAATATTGGCAGCTGTGAGAGCAAAGGGATTTGCTGACTTTTGTGTACTGGGAGGCCTTAGCAACTGAGTTTTGAACTCACAACGTGAATAGGCCTATACATTTTGTTTTTGTAAACTACCATGTTAGGCATCACAACTATTGAAGGAAGGGGGGAAACGAAGTGTTAGCTCAGAATAAACATTGGCTTTGGGAAATAAACTGATATTTACAAGATATGAATGTAATTGAAGGACAGCTAGTTTGTTTTGCATTCGAAGGTAGCTACGGTCGGAGTTTGGTCGGAGATACTATTAAAAGTAAACATGAAAATAAACACTGGGTCCATAAAAATACACAAACACAAACGAAGAGCTTCGGTAGGGTTCATGGCAAAATTTTAAGTTTACTAGAGTGCATTTGTGCACAAAAGAAAAGATTAAATCTACCAGCTTAGTATTTAAATATGCTATAACGCATTTAAGTTAATTTTAGTTGTTTGCAGAAGCAGACAAGTGAATTTTTAACAGTCGGACATTTTTCATAAAAAATCAAAGTCGTCACTCGGTTTACAAATAAAAAATATCGTGTGTATCCTTACATGGATGTGAGGTTAAGTACCATAAATGAAAGCCCCTCCTAGTACACAACTGAGGTAGTATTTATGGCTTTATGCCTGAAAGAACAAAATACGAAATATACAAAGTTTTGGGACAACAGCGACCGGAAATGGCGTTCGCTACGGCACATTTTGAGCGATTTTTCTAAGTGATGCCAATTTTTAATGAATATGAAATTTAAGGATCTGTTTCCGTGGAAAGTTAGAGGATGTGTTCTTCTATTAAGGGATACAAGAATTGGTCGATATGCCTATTTAAGTCCTCTAACTTAAGCGCTCTTAATCCAACAGAAGTTTGACGGCCAGCGACGTGACGTGACGTGACGGAACAAAACGGAGGAGTGTGCTATAAGCTTCAGTCTACGGCCGTCGTTGTCCGTCACGCATCTGCGTACAATGCCTTTCCCCTACTAAATACAGATGGGAACATACTTCAGTTGACTTCTGGACTGAAATATCATCATGCCTGGGCGTAAAGAATTAATGCCTAATTTACCACAACTTTCTATTTAATTACCTACCGAAAGTCAGTACAAGTCCTCCTTCATTTGCATTGCCAATTTGGGCGCCATCAATTTAAAAGCTCGGCAGAGCCGACTGAAACGTTTAGCAAACGGAAGCAATGCGCGCTTGACCATCTGTTGCCGTCAGTCGTCGTAACGGGATTAAACGGAACGGAGTAGTGGGCTACAAGCTTTAGAATAACAGTTGTACTCTCCATTGAAAACGCAGTGTTTACTTCTTTAAGAAAACAAAACACCAGGGGTATTCAGACCGCACAATGGGGGAATACCGGG
>JAHWFP010003951.1:12824-28511 GCA_023313725.1 Lithobius niger
TATTATTATTATTATTATTACATGCAACATGACCACGCCCATCAGATGATTTTCGCTCCAACAAAAACTGATTTTCTAGTGGGAGCAGACAATATTTTCACAAGAATTAGGTGAGTGAAGCGTTCATAACGACTCAAGAGTGCCAGCGCAGCAAGGTGAAGTGAGAATAGGAGGACAGAATGATGTACGAGTTTGAGGACGATTTCAATTCAAAGTGAGAAGCGACGTATTATTCGGATGTGTTCGGATTTTTAAGACTATGATACCGTGTGTTCGGAAATCTAGTAAAATTACGTGCATTTTAGGAACCCATGCATTCAGAGATACATGCATTCAGAAAGACGTGCATTTGGACAGACGTGCGTTTGCAAAGTCAGGCCATAAAAAAAATAAAAAGGTGCGTTCGGAAAGTTCTACTGGCGAATGTGTTGTGCGTTCGGAAGTTTAAGTCATGAAGATGCAGTTTATTAATAATGTCACGATGCGACGAATGTAAAAACCCGATAGGGAAAAGCAATAATTGCACAAATTGCACTGTCTGTAAAGCTAAATATTACTACGATGATTGATCGGGAATCACACAAACAACATGGAAATCGATGGGAAAAGCAAAAAAACACATGGAAGTGTAAAAGGTGTCAGGAAAAAGTTGAAAACGAAGCTTGTAAAGATATCGATAGTGAAGATGAAATAATTGATGATGGAACCAAACACGATGCCAATTTACCGGAGAAAACTATGGAAAACTACGGAGCATGCAAATACCAAAGAAAAAAGGGAGAACATGGCGACGAAACATACAAAAAATAAGATTATACCGCATTGAAGAATATGTTCGACATTTTGAATAAGAAAATGGATAAAATGTTAACAAAATATGACAAACTGATAGAAATGCAAACCGAAATCCAAGACATAACAAAATCACTCACATATTTAACGGATGAACAAAATGACATGAAAAAGGAACAAACAGCTATGAAACAACAAATAAAGAATGGAAGAAAAAAATAATGAAAATAGAAGCAAGTAAAGACTCAAGTGTAAATCTAGAACATAAGATGCTACAACTAGAATTTGAAACTAAAGAAAAAAACAATACGATAGAAATCAAAACCTTGAAATAAACCAACTTGACTGGCTGCCTAATGAAAAATTAGCAGAACTCTTACCAAAACTAGCAGAACTTTTCAATGCACAATATTTTAGACACGAACAAACTGAGACATGTCACAGGATACCAAATCGAAATAGGAACAAACCAAGCAGCAGCATCATTCAGTTTAAACACAGAGAATAGCGAACAGAATGGTTACATAATAAAAAAAACTGTAACAAACAATGGTGTGTACAATAACGAAAACGACAAAAGGATCGTCATCAATGAGAATATGACATTACAAGACACTGTTTTGGAAAGCCAAATCGTACGCAAAAGATAACAATATTAAATACGTATGATTTAGCAATGGAAAGTTCTTAATGCGAGAAAATGAAAAACTGCAAAAAGTAATAACAGTGAGATCTGAATTTGACTTGAACTAATCTCAGCAATAATTCGCAAATAACGAATTTTGGACAAATAAAGATATGTGTAGATAAAGACCTTTCTAAAAAAAACAGGGTTACAGTATACTTGGAGTAAACATTAAAAGTTTATGAAAAAAACTGGGATGACTTGTTGATAACAATACAAAGAAGCATGATTAAATGGGATTGTATTATTCTATCAGAAATTAATATTAAAAAAGAAGAAATTGACCACTATCAGATTAAGGATAATATAAATAAGACAATAACTAGGGAGACTACTAAAAGAGGGGGAGGAATAATGGTCTTTATAAATAAAAAAAAAAGGATTTTAAAATTTAAAAACTGTTGACATAAAAAATGATGAAAGCGTTTGTATAAAATTAAACTTTACTTTCTGCAATAAAATATTTGAAACACTTGCAACTTATAAAAAACCAGACACAAATAAAAAAAAATAGTGTAATTAACAAAACTTATTAAAAGAGTAAAATCAAATTTAACAACAAAAATATATTTAGGGGAACATTGATATCTTCGAAAATGAAAACTTGGAAATGGATAAATACGAACACAACTTTATTGACAAATATGAAAATTTGCTTGCAAAAAATGGCTTCGAAAAACTAATAAATTCGCCAACTACGGTAAAACTTGTGAAGAAAAAAAATAAAAATGCGTTAATATTGCAAAAAGAGCTGTATTGATCATTATATACATAAAAAGTAAAAAATTGATGACAAAAAGTGTGACAATTGAAGAAAAAATATCTGACCACTATTTCACAGCGTGTTGGCTTTGGAGCAGAACACATGATTATCAGAACAATGGTAATGAACAAAATAAAAATAAAGAAAGCTTTAAATACAAGTATAGGATTATAATAAAAGAATTAAATGAGATAAACTGGCAAAAATTAAAATGTAACAATGAAATTAATAATATGTATGAAGAATTTAATAGAACTATCCAATCCATTTATGAGTTTAATAAAATAAATATTAAAAGTAAACACAAAGGTAACAATAAAGGAAGAAAACCTTGGGTAACCAATGATGCAACCGAGCTAATGAATAAAAAAAAAATACCTTTTGGAAAACCATTAAAATATCTAATATTGTTGAAGCATGTGTACAACTAGAATACTTAGCACTAAAAAAAAAGGTAAACAATAAAATAAAATTAGATAAGCAAAGTTATTATAAAAACCTAATTGATAAAGAAGAAAAAAGTAAGACACCAATGTGGGACATTGTAAATGAATTAACTGGCAAAACAAATAGGAAGGAGAACATTGATCAAATAATAAGCACTGCTTTTACCAAAATAAATCCAAAAGAAACTTGTGAACTGTTTCAAAAACATTCTGCGACCAGGTACCATTAGTGAAAAAAATCATGAAAAGAAAGAAAGGAATTAACCAAATGGAAAATTTTTTAAGGAGTTTTTTTTTTAAAACTATGTCATAAAATAATGCCAAAAGAAACAATGTTTATAGAAAAACCTACGGGAAAAGAAATAGAAAGAATCATAATGAAATTGAAATAAACAAATTCAGTTGGAATGGATGGTATAGTAACTAAGCACTTTAAAAAAAGTAAAGAAAATACATCAAAAGTAATTTGTATTTTAATAAAATAAATAATTGATGATGAAAAATGGCCAGACTAATTGAAATCACAAATATTAAGACCATTACATAAAAAAAGAGATCTAAAGTAGATGTAAATAATTATAGACCAATTTCACTCTTATCTGTCACAAATAAAGTCATAGAAACATTTTATTGCAAATAAAATCTTTCTTTAATAAATTTAAATTATTAACTAACCTGCAATTCAGCTATACAGAAAAGAAAAGAACAACAGAATTATTGGTTGAAATCAATGAAATAATAACATCAGCACTAAACGATTGTAAATATATAGGTACTATTGAAATTGATCTACAGAAAGCATTTGACTCTTTCGATAAAGAAATAATATTACAAAAATGTGAAAAAGTAGGATTAAGAGGAAAAGTCTATAACAAACTCAAAGATTACTTAACAAACAGGAAAACAACAGTGAAAATAGAAAATGAAACAAGTGATCCTACTGATGTTAAGTTCGTAGTACCACAGGTGTCAGTTCTTGTCCCTTTACTTTTCTTGATTTTCGTAAATGACATTGAAACTGGCATTGAAAATACAAATATATACCTATTTGCTGATGATATGATTATATCATTAAATAACTCTATAAAAGAAATAGAGGATAACTACAAAATGATTTTAACACACTAAATTGTTGGTTGATAAAAAATGATATGTACATCAGCACTGATAAAACGTTTTACATGGAGATTACAGTTCCTAAAATGACTAAAAATGAAAATACTAAAACTTTTGTGCATGAAAAGGACTGTGAGTATATGTTAAATAATAAAATTAGTTCAAGTTGTGAAAACACGTGTACTATTCTAGAAACTAATAGAAATACAAAGTATTTAGGTATAACCATTGACTTCAATTGGAATTTTAAAATACACAGAAAAATGCTGATAAATAAACTTAAATTTCTTTTGTCAAAGATTTATCAAATAAGGTCCATACTAGATGATAAAAACAAAAAAATTATTTATAGTGCATGTATAGGAAGTCAGTTACGATATGGTATTGAAATTTATGGATTTGCATCCGAGTACATAATAAACAGATTACAAACACTGCAGAATAAAACTGTAAAAACATTATTTGGAAATAACAGAAACAACACAGAAGAGTTATATAAAAAATATGAAATTTTGACAATACTAAAACTAAGTGACGAAATAGTTATAATTAAAAATTATTTTACAAATAACCACAAAAACTACAATTCAGCAAAATGTGAACGATTAAGAAGACCAACAAATAAATTTAATGTACCGCGATGGATTAATAAATGCGGTAGAAGGAATAAACAATATTATATGCCTGTGATTTTTAACCAATTACCAGATAAAATGTTAATTCATTTTAGTATCATGAATTTAAAACTACAATTAAAAACATTTTTGTTACATTATGGTTTAAGTTAGTTGAATGACGTAATTTAACTTTGCAATTATTAAGAAATTTGTTATAAATAATTACATTATGTTGAAGAAGAATAATATTTTATCTCTTAATATAGGATTTTGTAAAATATTATTCAGGAATGCATTATTTATTACAAAGTGTATATATTGTTGTATTTATTATTTTTTTTTTTTTGTGTATTAATGTTTTGCTTCTCACACAAGTCCAGACTGACTTTGAGACTGTATATGCAATAAAGTATTATTATTATTATTATAACGAGTATTATTACAAAGAGTACAAAATAAATTTGTAAAAGTACTTTTCGGAAATGAAAAGAAAAACACTAATGAAATTTACTATAAAAACAATCTATATATGTATATATATATATATATATATATATATAATACACTTAGGTTGGGCAAGCAAATTCATCATTATGCACCATAATGAAAGAGGGCGTGCGACCAACAATGTCAAACAAACGGGTGTGACCTGTAACAATCAGTAGCAATCGAAATATTGCTTTAATATTGCTATCTCTTAGAGCCGACGTGAAAAGTTTCAAAGTTGGTTCAGTAACAATTACTGCGTTGTTGGGTTTATTGCGCTTGATATCAGAATGGAGAAACGGGCAATTGAGCGTCGTCCATTGAAAAAAAGACATTTACTTCCATAACAAAACAAATCAGCACGGGTTAAAATGGCGGGGAGCAGGGATGGGGATTTTCAGACCACTCAAAGGGGAATCCGGGTCGGGGACGGGAAAGGGGTTACGGGGGGTGGGGGGGCATGGGGGAAAATCAGACCATACAACTGGGTAGGCCGCAGGGGAGTTCGGAGGAGGAAGCAGGGGGCAGTCGGCACCCTTTTCATTCCGTACTGCCCACTACAGTATTTCGCTCAGGTATGCGGGAACCGGCTAGGCCGGCGTGATTATGTAATCATAACAAATAATTACTATAGTAGTATATATAGGCATCCTCAAGAATCAAAAAGGGAACTTAGAACTACCTCAATGGAATTTAAAAATCATGAATGGAACAACTCAACCGGAACAAGAAGTAGAGCATATTGCATTCCAAATATATTTAATAATCTAGATAAAAAGTTAACAAATTATACAAGTATCTGCAAATTAAAAAAGACGTTAAAATTAAATTTGGTAGAAGGGTATAAAAATAGAAAAGTATAAACAAAGGGTATAAGTAGGAATGAAGGAAATAATAATGTAAATAATAGTGTAACTAAAACAATGTATGTGCTATTTATTCACTTTATGTATATAATAATTATTTTCTTATGTATGTATTATTTAATATATGTATGTACTGTGTATTGTTGCTCGAGCAATGTGGACAATAAAATATAGTATTAATATTATTATTATTATTATTATTATTATATTGTTTCAGGGATTGAGGCGGAGATCTACCTACTCCCATAGGTTAAGGAGACCCAACGGCCAGCTAATTTTTGTATACTTGAACAACCTAGGCGTGTGTCAGGCCTAAAACACTTCGGGGATACACTTATCTGAATGTTAAAAACCAGATAACGCAAATAAATAGTTCAATAGAATATTTCATTGTGTCGTTTGTAGTTTCAGTTTATAGTAGAACAAATTTTAGTCTTTCATTATCTTATATCGAAACAATTCTCAAGTTACACACTAAGTGCAAAGTTTTGTTGGTCTTTGCCTATAACGCATTGTACATTTCAATGTTCTATTCTTTAATTTGACATGGGGTACTCACAGTATCGAGGCCTCAAGTGCTGTGTATTGTGTTCTTCGGTTGATTTCGTTGCATTGCCTCGTACTCAAGTTCAATTGGTCAAGCAACTATTGGCCCAATGCCCGTCAATGGGTTTGAGCCACTGCTTCGGTGACAAAAACTGAGCAGACACGGAGTAAAGACGTTGGTCGACAAGTGTAAGGGATTGTCCCACATATCTCCAAAAGGAAGCATCAGCTGGCTTTAACTTCACGCTGTGTCTTATACTCGCATCTGTAATAAACCTGTTTAAACCAATTATAGTGAGTCGATTTGTTTTTTCTTGCCAATACAACGATCGATATAGGTATTAATTGTATAACACCTGTGGATAATTACAACTCCTTAAACAATACAATCCAAAAACCCAAATTATTTCTTGGCTGTGGTTCCATGATGCGTACGCAACACGTAAAACCAGCGGCCTAAGGCATCCAATCTTGGGATCTCTTATACCGGGATCCCGATCATTTTTAGTCCTGAAAAACCCGTGATTATGATAACCTAAAAACTGGAATTTCTGGAAATGAAAATAGTTTAAATTCGTGTAAAAAATTTATGAATAAATTATTTCTTTTTTCATGAATTAATGTTTCTCTTACTCTCGTCTATAGACTCAAGCCTAACTACTAGTAATAACATCTAAAATCTAGGACGAGGTTAAAACTGAAAAAATCTTCAGTGTCCTTGCAACACCATCAAAGAAAATGTATAAAAAAGTGTATATTTAATTTGTCTTTTGCTTACTCTGGTGTCAGAAAGAAAAATCAAGTTAACACGCAATTACAAACGCACACAAAAAATACTAAAAGTGTATTTTGTTTTGTCCCTGCAGCGTCATTGGTCAAAAGGACTGCAACACTGGTCATTATATAAGCCTCAGCATGAACTTCCATGTTAACGTCAAACTTTGAAACCATATAATTGCCTCCGGAATTGATATACACCAACGAATTTCAATACATGGAGTGATGTCATAACTTTTTGACGACATTACAAATTTTAATGACAACAATAGAACCGTTTGGCCTTCACAGCATGGCTATTTCTCGTTGTTGTTGTTGTTTTGCTGGGCCTCTTTCACCTCACCTGGAGATCGAACCTATGAAACCCTTTTCAAGTTTTGTATCATAAAACGATTAAAAAGTCCTAGAAACTTTTAAAGGCTATTTTGATGTGACAGCATTCTTGTTGTTATTCTTCTTGTTAAGGAAATTTTGCTATTAACTAGAGATTGACCCATTGAACCGATTTCCAATATTTATAGCTTAAAATGTACATATTAACAAGAAACTAAGGCCTTTTTACACGCAATTTTAACGTGACTACATTATTGTTGTTGTAATTCTTGTTGGGAAAATTTTGCTTTCACCTAGATAACAAACCAGTGAACTGATTTTAAACTTCTATGGCTGAAAACGTATGTATTAAAAAGACCAAGGACCATTTGAATGTGACTACAATATTCTTGTTGTTGTTGATATTCCTGTTAGAGAAACATAGGAATAGAACCAATGAATCAATTTTAAATTTTTTATAGCTTAACATGTACACATTAACAAGGGCCTGGGTCTTTTGAACGGTATTTTAATGTGACAACATTTTTGTTGTTGTTCTTGTTAGAATTTTTTCTCTCACCAAGATATCGAATCAGTTAACCGATTTTTCAAGTTTTATAGCTAAATATTTAAGTATTAAAAAACCCGAAACACTTGGTATCACCTTAATGACCTTGGAATCATTCTTGTTGTTTTTCTTGTTGGGATAATAACAAAAAATAATCGGTATTAATATTAAAAATGCTTAAGTATAAAAATACGGATGAAATCCTTAATAAAACTTAATGGTTTAAAGGAACAGACACAAGAAAAAGACGCGTAGCTAAGCCATCAACATCATACTAATATGTATAAAGAAGTGTCAGCTGGTTTTTTGGGTAGCTGGAGATCTTTTACACATATCAGTACGACACTGATGGCCTACATGTCTTCTTCATGTAATCATCTGTTTCTTCAGAACATTTAAGAGTTTTTAAGGCTTAAGCCATCCATAATTAAACGGTTACATAATTTTCCAACTAATCTTTTAAATTGGTGGTTTTTTAATGCCTGCTTTAACAATTCTCACAGAAGCCATTGCATTTTCCTTCCCCGCCCGTTGCCAGCCATGGCACTGGTTTAATTCAGGTACAGTTCAGTAAAATAGTGAGATAATGGTTATAGTCTTACGAAACAAGTTATAAAATCAACACCCTACGCTACACACACAAGGAATACACGTGATTAGCACGCAGGAATTAACTGTGCGTGAACAGTGAAGGAGATGAGTACCCATCACTATTTAATATTTAGGCCTACTTCCTACATGAGTCCATCTTCCAATGTGGCCAGTTTTTTTAGTTGCTCGTAGATGTATAGACAACAAGTTTCTGTAACTGCATGCAGTACAGTCTACAGAGAACAAGATGTATCACAACTAGATTAAAAAATAACAACTTAAAAATACTTCCATTGATTTAGACTGTGAAAATATGCAGATCATTTCAAATAAACGAAGAACATATATTAACTATCTGTGCTCACTTAAGTTTTCATATTGTATTTTAAAAAATAAAGTTATCGAACGCAAACTTCCTTTCATGTAGTTTTCTTAGTCACTGAACATTATAAGAGTAAATCTCAAAATATTGAGATTAATCCCAGGATCCGAGGATTGACAGAAAAGAATTCCGGAATCCCGGAATTGCAAATATGTTCTGGGATTGGATGCCCTATAGTGGCCGCTTGTATTTCAGTTTTTGATCAGCTGCGATCGCATGGCGTGGCGGATCACACCTCTCATTTAAAGACGAGCCCACTACGATTCTTCTATCGGTTTCATTTTTTAAACTGTAAGTTTAATTAACCCAATAGTGAATTGAATCAACATTAAAAATATTCAGCACCGTTTGGCAGTTTTGTGTCAAGGGAGGCTTCTAAACTGTTTAGTCCCGGAGTTTTGAATATTTCATTTATTCGACGGCGATTTTGCTTCCACACGGCATGACTGATATGTAAGAACTAACTAGATAAAAAAGTTATAACCCAAAAGGAGTTTTAACAATTCGCTATCCCCCACCCCCCCCCCCCCCCCCAAAAAAAAAAAAAAAAATGTCAAGCAGTATAAGTTACTTTAAATATATCTTCCCCCACCCAAAAAAACATACTTACGTCATTCAGCATTACGTCATATATTTCTATTGCATTGTTATCCAGTAATTCCGTAGAATTCCGTAGAATAATTTAAGCAAGTTGCCAGCCATTGGTCGGTTTGTGGTGACGTCACCGCTGGTGAAGTCTACATTGTTCCCAGTCGTTGGTCGGTGGATGGATGACGTTAATCGACTGAAGAAAAACGAACGAACTCCATAGGTTTGCAACGAACAAAAATCTTTGATTATTTCTAGTGGAGGGTTTCCACGACGGATTCGACCCATTTTCGAACTTAGACCTAGAAATGTGCTATAGAATCTGTGGGCAAAATTTGACAGAAATCCAATAATTCGTCCAAACGCTTTAATGTGAACACACAGAGAGACAGATCTTTCGCATAAGTCTAAATCGGCTCTAATAAGAATGTATGGTCCACCTAGAGCTTGGGTGCACGGCGTGGCGGTTTAACTCACTCATGCCTGCACATAAACTCTCCCTAAGTGGCAATGAAGGCCCACAGGAGAGGCCGTATCAAGGATCCCGGTACCGAGACAGCACATCATAAGACATTTTGGAATCACTTGTGGCTGTTTACCAACTGATAATTTTAAGATTTACAGGGACATGATGTCATCTATCGACCGTTTTATCGTCTCGAATTCCGTTTTACATCTAGGTGCCCGAGATTTTACATATTTTCTTTATCAGTTTACGTAGCATACCTCCTGTTTAAAACTTTTAAATGTCTTCTAGGTACAGTATTGGACAATGAAATTTAGACAGAAAAATGTTGGTTTCTCTTCAACTCTCCTTTATGGATTACTTTCTCCAGGGCGTGAATGGCTGTGGAAGTGCGATTGCTTTAAGGTATTGGTTTCAGAAATGACCAATATGCATATTTCATGTCACAGGTTGGATAATTATAAACTGTTACGACCAATAATTACGACATTAAGCCCGTTTTAGCTGTTAGACCCTATTAGACTACGAGTCCACTTCCCACGTGCGGGTATAGACGATCGAAGTACCCAATGACTTGCAGTCTGAACTTTAGTAATTTAGTCTGGATAGGACAAGGCTTGTTGCGATTTAAACATTGGTGCAATGCACTTTTGACCTGGCGTAAGAAAATAGTGTTAATGACGTCAGTTTGGGGACTAATATTCACCGACAAAATGCAAGCTGCAAATGAAAATTCCGGAAACATTGAGCGTAGTTTTCCGTTATTTTTTTATTATCAGTTGAACCAGCGGTGGAATCACTAGAGGAAGGGGGGGGGGAGAGGAGGAGGCTGTGGGTAATCCCCGCCCCAAACTAACCGAAAAAATAGGGGGTTGGCGCTTGCATTCGTTGAAGTCAAATTCACCACACGTAAGTTGATATTGGAAACTTTTTCCGCGAAATTGCCCCATGTTTTGTGACATGATTTGGAGAAACGTTCAGTTTCAAACTTTAACGTTAATCCCTAGGCGCCGGTGCACACGTGCGTTTTTTGGGCGCTGCAGTGACGCTGCAGCGCTCCTGTGATGACGCATCCAATCAATGCACACGTGCGTTTTATTAACGCGCGTTGACGCTGCGGTGCCGCTTTGGCGACGTATGTGCACGTTCGGTTCCCTAACCTTTGTACAAAGAATTATAGTGTGAAACCAATGAGACGATGTTGCTTTTTTCGCCTACCCCGTGAACAAAAAAAAATATATTAAAACCAATGCGACGAATTTTGGTACACTGATGTACTAATTTAAGACGTACCAGGGGGAAATGTTATACATCCTTTGCAGATTAACTAAAAAATTCGGATAAGTTCTTCAATTACTTTCCAATGAGTCTTCAATCATTTCTGCAGCAACATTTCATATTTCAGGATAGTTATTTACTCCCCCATTAAACAATTCCATGTCTATTTGTTCGAAATTAGACGCCATTTTCGGTAAAGCTTTTGCGGTAGATGGCGGACGTGTGCACCGCTCAAGTCACCCAAGGTACTCAGAGACCGCTTTTGCGTTTTTTTAACGCTGCGGTACTGCAGGGGGAATTGCGGTGCAAAACGACTGCACGAGCGGCGGGCGGTAACGCAACGTCGATGCAGGTACGTGTGCAGTACCCAACAGATGGCACGTAAACTAAACCGCAAATGCGGTACCGCAGCGGAGACCCCACGTGTGCACCGGCGCTAAGTCGACGACTGAGACAACCTCTTAATGGAATACAAGGTCATAAGAACATCAACATGGTCGGTATTCGTTCGACCAGGTCAGCTTACAGTTTCTTAATAATATAATCTTCAATTCACCTTGGTTCAACTTGTAGTTAGAACTAGCGCAGTATCTGATCACTTCGAACCTTTAACTTTTTTGTTTGATGGATGAAGTATTCAACTCAGGAGCTTCTTTTCTCGACATGGTCCCTCGGACAATACTCAGTCAGACCTCGCTTCGCGTTAGGAAAGGGGAAAAGGGGAGGTTTCGCGTTGGTAGAGTAAACATTGTAAGACCTCTACTAATCACAACTGCTGGCAACATACTGCCAGAAAATGAAACTCCGAATGTAGATTAGACTAGAGTAAAGATTGAAAAAAGTCAAAGGAAAAAAGAAGCCGCGAAAAAAAAAGGCCACAGAAATAACCGAAGGAAACTTTACTTTTTTCCTTAGTGTTTTTTGTTTTGGTTTTTATAGGTTGGTCTGGGGGGGGGGGGCTTTTAGGCTTAATGGAGTTTCGACAACTAGGTCATTAGTGCCAACCTCCGTCACAGTGCAGTGGTTCAGGTTGTCACTGGACCACACTTTAGAAATATTAAACAAGCTAGGTTAGGTAAGAAATTTCACTAGGAAACTGTTTTTTCCTTCTGATTTTTCTTTCCTCAGTTTTTTCCCTCGGTTTGTTTTCCTCCTGCTATTTTCCTACGGTGATCTTCGACGATTTTATTTATTTTTTATTTTTACGGCATATTATTTCCATTGACTGTTTACTGTCCATTCCTTTTTTCCTGGGCTTTCGTTCTACGGAAATCTTTTTTTTTTCTGTTGGCTGTTTTTTCTAGTTTTTTCCCCCTAGGATTGGCGAACCATGGCTATTTTATTCCTAAGTTCAAAGTTTCTGAATGTATTTCTTTAAAACAAAACTGCAAAATTGACTTTCAAATCGACTTTAAAACAAAATCAATTTCAAAACTGTTGCTCTATTTATATTTGTAACTAAATGTAATAATATTTTTAAAGTCAGTTGATAGGTTTTGTCACGCATAGTGATACTTTTTTTCCTGTCCTGTACTGGGACTGAAGAGGCCACCACATTTTCTCCAGATTCCATAAATAGAGATATGCAGTATTATGTGATTGACTGACTTCATTCTGTGTTCAACAAATTTTATTTTTTCAGTTCCAATAGCAGACACAGTATTGTATTTATTTTACGGTTATTATTATTCGTTTATTGATTTTAACAACTTCGTAATATTCAAGGATTTCCCATAACCAGGCATGATTATTAGATGTAGACTTGTAGTTGCCCCTTCCAAACTGTCTAAATTTCATTGTCCAATACTGTACATTCTTTCAGTTCTAAATATTTATTATTATAATGGAAGGTAGATGACGACAAGGAACGATTCTACCTTTGGAAACATCCCTGATTAAATGGTAAAGGCATAAGAATGGTAATTTTCTTCAGCTAAATGGATTTGGTGGTTGAATCCAATTTTCAAATACTTTTGTATGTAAATAAATAAACAATTCATTGTATCCTCCAGGGACTGCAGTGAAGACCAGTCAAAATCTGTTCCTTGCTGCTCTGACGGGTGTTTGTTTATTTATCTTCCACTGCAGTTTCCTTTAATGACTTTTACACGTTTATTCAATTTGATAAAAATGAAAAATAACAAATATTGATGGTCTTTTGAAATGTTTATTTATTTTCTGAACATAATTTCTCATAATACACTGAAACTGGTAGTTGTTTCGTGAAAGAAGTATTTCCCAAAAGAGATCAAACTTAGCAATGATGATCCCAAGTGAGAGAATGGCGAAAGCTCCTATGACTTGCTGAACAGGAACAATCATTAATGGTTTGCACTTGCAAGCCGAAGCATCGTATTGATTAAAATACTTGTTCTGAAGCTTCTGTAATATTCCTAATTGTCAAAGGTCTACAATATACAGCAGAAAAAATATATAAATAACTAGCTATATCGTTTGCTTAGCTCACTCTGTTTGCATTAATCAAAACTCCATATAATTTCTTTGATCCCCAGAGCTCGCAACAACGATGTACAACATAACTTCATCACAATTGCATCAAAATATTGACGCAAACTAATTTCAATTGTTGCTCACAATAACTTTCATCCTATTCCTCAGCACCCCTGCATTTAATCTACATCATACAAATAATACGATTTTGTTTGTTTGTTTGGACGTTTTTACGCCTCTTCCCCCTAAAATTAGGTGAGAAGTGTCCTAAAACCCATCTTACTAAAGGCCCCACGAAGGTGAGAGAAGCTCGAAATGAAAGACTGAGAGAACAAAGCCAGAAACACAATGAAAAGGTTTAGTTTACGTGGAAATCTCTCGCTTTTCTTGCTTAATCTACACACCTTCGTGCTTCAGAAACGCAAATGTTTGACAATGTTTTAAAACATAAAGGTCTGCTTTTTCTATCCATTTAGTCACTTGAAGAAACACCTATTTTAAGATCTACACGTTTTCAACCAAGTCTGCCTGAACAGTAACTTTGCCGGATTGAACTTTAACGTTATGAGCAGTTTTGAAAGCAGTATTTCACATATTTTAAGGTAAAAAATTAGACTTACTGCAATGAAAGCGCAATTTAATTATCTTTCATTTGGCCTTATTTTCATCTTTGTAGGTGCCTAATTCAAGAGGAGTAGAGGTACACGCACGCATGCACATCGTACGTATTTAATGACGTAGTTTACGTTTTAGTGAGTTTGATGTGAAGCAGATCAAATGAACTTCTCATCCTCTCCTGATGTGTGTCTGTAGGATGTCAGTTTCCACGATCCCTTTCAACTCAAAGTGCGATTAGTTTCAAAGGTTTTTACATGTATTCTATGACTCACAAGGATAAGGATTAATATAACACATGACCAGGCCTACTTATAGTCGTTATGTAGGGAAAAAGACTTGATTGATAAAAAGACACCTGCAAGGTTGGCATGTGCTCCAAATAATGGTTGAAAACAACTGCTGACCAAAGTCAACCCATACATCAACCGTAATTGCCTTCACAGATATTTTTTTTTTAATTATCTCTCTGAATCACACATCACTTAAAGCAATCCGTTGCTTGGAAATGGACCAGCTAAATTCTGAACCTTATTAGACATTTTCAAGGAATAAAGAGATTTCAGACAACTTTGGGAAATTAATAGTTATCCTACTGCTCCCTTTCGGTCACTTTGGCATATGAAAGAAGAATTTCAAGGGATGGATAACTAGGACACTGTACTCGTTAGACACTGGAAATCCGCTGCATTAGTTTGGCATAGGTTGGTCAGAAATTTAAACCTTTTTTTTTACTACAACTTTAATATGATTTATCACCCGCATGGGTCAGGATCAGGTGAAGTCCATTACCAGTAAGTTAGGAGTGGACATTGAGTTAGAATTACAATCAAGGCTCGTGAAGCAATCTAGTACAGTTCGTAAAAACCTCCCATATAAACGTCCTATACTGCAACTTTTCTGGCAACGAATTCAGTTTTAATTCCTTGATTTATTTAAGTTTAACATGACGCACCTCAGTCACCAAAAAATATTTCTTTTAACACCCATTCTTCACGATGCCATTCTAGTTGAACAAAATACAACGTTCAAAGAGGGTCCGTGTAGTAAAATAGTTTATTTGAAGGCAAACCAAGCAGTGCTACATAAAAATACAAATAACGTTTCGAAAATATTTCAATTTTCGTCAAAGGTTAAGCAATAAAATTAAATCATGGCAAAAGCCACTAAGTCATCCTACGTTAAAAGCATAAAACAGTAATTTAAAACGGATAAAAACCACCAATTTCTCCCCTCAAAAGAGGCAGAAATGGCAGCTGAAATGCAACGACCCACCGTCTCCGTTGCGAAACCAATTCGCGAGGCACGTGGGTCGTTGCTGTTCGGCTGCCATTTCTGCCTC
>JAHWFP010003951.1:38511-62150 GCA_023313725.1 Lithobius niger
CGCATTTTAATGTATACATGTGCACTTGCTGGCTTTTTAAAACATTATATACAAATTCAAACATATGTTGACAACTAAACGAGGCAGTACACACTTCTACCAGTACAAGAAAGAGGTTTTGCCAGGCACCTAGGCTGTACGTTTGCATCATCGCCCTATCAACAAGGAGACTAAAGCTATCATTGAAGCCCATGCAGGAATGGATCAGGAAGCTGTCATTAAGCACTCTGTGACCATATAATGATGCTGTACCTGCGCTTGTTCCAAAAAAGGAAAGCTGAGGGCTGAGAGATTCTGTCTTGACTACCGTTTTGATTCCAAGACCGTAAAAGACAACCATCCACCCAGTAATGCCAAACAAGTATTTTCCATGCTATGGAAGACCAACTGATTTACAATCCTTGACAAGAACTCAGGTTACTTGTAGATAGCGATGGAAACCAATGCGAGTAATATACCTGCTTTGTCACATGGGGTCGTGACAGATCAAGATGGCCTATGCAATAAACCAGCACCCTTTTCACGGCTCATGAACATTGGAGTAAAAACCACGGTAACAGATTATGTGAAGGCAAACCAAGCAGTGCTATATAAAAATACAAACAACGTTTCGAAAATTTTTAATTTTCGTTATCAAGTTAGCGATAAAATTAAAGCATGGCAAAAGCCACTAAGTCATCCTACGTTTAAAAGCATAAAACAGGTATTAAAATAGATAAAAACCACCAATTTCTCCCCTCAAAAGGGGCAGAAATGGCAGCCGAAAAGCAACGAGCAGGGAGCAGGTGGGTCGTTGCTTTTCGGCTGCCATTTCTGCCTCTTTTCAGGGGAGAAGTTGGTGGTTTTTATCCGTTTTAATAACGGTTTTATGCTTTTAAACGTAGGATGACTTAGTGGCTTTTGCCATGATTTAATTTTATTTCTAATCTGATGACGAAAATTGAAAATTGAAATACAATCGTTCTTTGTATTTTTATGTAGCACTGCTTGGTTTGCCTTCACATAATTGGCTCATGAACATGGCATTAGGTGAAGCTTTCAACATCCATGCCTTGATTGACATTGCCGATTTCGTAATCTATTCAAATGAATACCTAAGCACCTAAATTTTATCTCAGTTGTGCTGGATAGGCTATGGTGAGCTGACCTAATGGTGAATCTGGAAAAAATGCAGTTTTGAGGTAATGAAATATCCCACTTGTGGCACATAATCAGACCCCGAGAGGTATCACCTGACCCTGAAAAAGATATGGTGATACAGGATTTTTCATGACCAGGGAATATAAAAAGATAACGAATATTACTTGGGATGATGGGCTTTTGCCAAGCCTTCATCAAAGATTTTAATGTTAAGGCACCACTTGTCGAAATAGCTTGAAGGGAAAAGAGCAGATGCTTACTGAAGTTTTGGCTAATGTCTCAATTTATGTTTACCATACCTTAAATTACTACAGTCGTTCATGATAGTTCTTGTTCATGGCCCAAAATTGCGTCATCTCAACAATGCCGATAAAAGAGACAAAGATTACGTTCAGCATGGCAGCTGATTCACAATTGTCAATTTATTTATTTCCAAGTCTACAAAATGCGCATGGTCGTACAAAACCCCGATCCACAACAAAGCAATCCGCACAAAAGCAAACTTAATAACAATACTTAACAGCCGTCAGGCAACACTCTTAATATCAACAGCAAACCACAATTATTGAGACATGCATAACTCGCTAAGCTCCTCCAATTGCGAAGTTCAATCTAAACCAAGATTCGCAACATGCTCCAGCGCCCACACCAATTTCCCAACACGTTGCGGATCTTGCACTTCATTACGAAATCAACCAACAGCAACTTGTTCAACACTCTCGGGCAATAAAAACTTCTTGTCTTGAAAAACCTACATTATCTTGACGTTTGATGACAACCGTTAACTGAGAGTCAGTAGTGGGGATTTGCGATATGAGGATCCAAACCCCTCGCAAGGAAACCACCCAATAGTGCAGGAAGTCGCATGAAACCATGCATAGCAGTAAACCCTCAAGTAAACCTACCCCGTTTCAGGAGTGTGCTAATGACGAATTAACAACTTCACTCAAGTAAACCCTCCACTCAAGTAATCCTACCCCCACTCAAGTAAACCTACCCCCACTCAAGTAAACCTACCCCACTTAAGTAGACCTACCTCACTCAAGAAAACCTCCCAATCAAGTAAATCTCCTAAGGAAACCTCCTACTCAAGTAAACCTGCCTCACTCAAGGAAACCTCCCACTCTAATGACGAATTAGCAACTTCATGCTAATGACGCATTAACAACTTCATGCTAATGACGAATTAACAACTTCATAATAATGACGAATTAACAACTTCATGCTAATGACGCATTAACAACTTCATGCTAATGACGAATTAACAACTTCATAATAATGACTAATTAACAAATTCATGATAATGACGAATTAACAACTTCATGATGATGCCGAATTACAGGCACACACCCCCAAATGGGGGGGGGGGCGTCTAAATGCTTTTAGAGCTTTCACATCGTGAGAATGACGAATCTTTAACGGCATTCCTAATGGAACGAACATGACGAATTGGCAAACTTCTCACCGTGTGATTAGGGGAAACCCCTTTTTATCCTATAAATAGAGCAGATAAAAAAATAAACCTCACTCCAGACTGGAGTCGAACGGCCTCCCGGCCTCGGTGCAGCTGGACAGGGCTATCATGCACCATATGAGTAAGGAACAATGCAAAATGGTGTTTTTTTTTTTGACCGAAAATGTTTTTGATTTGAGGGGGACAGGTACTCGTGCAAATGCTTTTTGAGCTTTCGCATTGTGTTAACGACTAATTGTTATTTGTACTCCTGAAAATGACGAATTGGTAATATTAAAGGGGGATGAGGGATACAAATGCTTTTTTTTAGCTTTTACATTATGAGAATGACCAATTGGTATTTACACTCCTGAAAATGATGAATTGGTACCATTAAAGGGGCCTGAGTGGTGCAAATGTTTTTTGAGATTTCACATTGTGAGAATGACGAATTGCTATCTGCGCTCCAGAAGTCATGAAAATGACGAATTCACAACATTTTGAGGAGTTCAAAGGGACGGTGAGGGAGGGGGTCGTGAAAATACTTATTGAGCCTTGCTATTGTGAGAACTCTAAAATGCTCTCGATCGCTTCAAACCATGAAAATGACGAATTAGCAACATTATTGGGGGAGTCGTGCAAATGCTATGCAAATGCAAAACAATGCGAAAATTCCCAAATATTTCAGAGTGCAAAAATGACGAATTAGCAACATTACGACAGTTCTCAAATTGGAGTGCTTTTCAAAAATGTGTTAAAACGAAGATGTGATAATATTGATTCTTTCCTCACCACCCTGGAGGTTTTTTTTTAAACGGGGTTTCCCCACTAAGCCTTAATTCCACACGGCTCGAAGATCATCATAATCTGGTCCCACAAGCTCATCTTTTTCTTCAATCTAATTTTTCTTTCATCCACCGTTTCATTTTCTAGAATTTTCCTTTTACTAGCGGCTTTTTTATCTATAGTTTTTTCAAGAAAGAACGGTTTGCCTTATATGGTCACTGCGCGGAGATGGTCAATGCGCGGAGATTGATTAGGCCTGGAACAAAACGTCATCAGCCATGACGCAATCAATTTAGCACCATACAGTTAGTTCATTTTCGGATCACGTAAGTGTGAGCAAAAAGGGAGAAACTTTGTATAGCCAAGCAAGAGGAAGTGTGGAATGTCTTTTACTTCAAGATGGAAGCTACTAATGTTTGTGCTCTTCTAGAACGAACTGCATCGGCAACGAACGTCTCCATTTATACTACAGTGAGAAGATTGTCAACGGCGGAAAAGCTGTGTTAGTAGCTGACGAAACGGGAGCAATAGCAGATTGGCCAACGTTTTGTATGCCGGGTAAGATGCGACCACATCCCTCGCTTGTCACTGACATGGAGGAGTTTAAAACTGCCTATTATTCGAGCTACTGTAGGAGAAATGTAATTATTCTACATTGATAGCATTTATTCGAAGCTAATCTCAAAGATAGAGTTTAAAGGCAGCAAGTCGTCTTTGCGTCCTACTGCTTTCGTAACAGAAAATGAATTATGGCAAAGTTGATAGGTGTAAATTTTACATTGAACGACCTGCAATTGTTGCCCAATCTTAAAGGTATTGACGTCAAATTAAGCAACTATGTTCTGGAAAAAGGACTCTCGTATATCTTGATGAAATAAGGGTGAATGCACACCACGGAAGGGCCAAACAATGGCATAACGATGAAATTTACATTCGTTGCAGGGAATTTCGACCAGGAAAAGGCAGCGTTTGATTCTGTATTACGCGGGACGTAGCAACGGCTTTATGCCAAACGCTACGCTTTTATTCCGATCCAAGACGAAATCCACAAATTATCATAATGAAATAAATGGTGAATGTTTTAAACAATGATTTGTGGACCAGCTGTTGCCAAACATTCATTTTCCGGCCATTAGCAGCTTCTCAATGAATTTCTACTCATCACGTGTTTTCAGAAGCATCCTTGACTTGGCTACACAAGATTTTTTTCCCCAACAAGGAGCAAAACCGGCCCTTTTCAGGGCCACCAAATGAACCAAAAGTGAATTTAAAAAACTTGTTCAAATGAAATAAAAATAAAAATTGTTGAAATTCCCCCAACCCTCCCTTCAACCTTTTTTTTAAGCTAATTAAAAAAATTGGACTGGCATACATTTCAGATATTTTTTATAAGATTTTCTTTCAGTCTCTGCTTCCAACCCCCCTCCCCCATTTTTTTTATGGTAATTATAAAAGAAAATTGGACTGGCACTCATTCCAGATAAATTTTAATAGTTTTCTTCTTCATTTCCCCCCCTCCTATTTCCACACCCTTTTTTAAAGTTAACGGTAAAATAAAATTGGGTTGGCCACACTTTTCGTATAATTTCGATGTTTTCTTTATTCATCCCACTCTTAAAGAGTAGACACTTTATGCACTGTAAATAGCTATTCGACCAAGGGTTGGTAAAGCATGCTGCTGAAAGGCACACCAAAACGCAACATTCGCTTGGCAAGCAGGTAGCTGCAAGCCGCACCGAACCAAACGAAAACAAGCAATGCTTTAAATTATTTATAAATGTACTTCTTTTTTGAAATATAGTATAGTCTAGCCGCTCTTTGCACCTTTATTTCTAGAGCTTGAACTTTTCTTTTACTAGCAGCCATTTTCTATATTCTAGCTGCTCTTTGCTCTTTCTTTTCTTCAGCTTGAGCTTTTCTTTTACTAGCTGCTTTTTTCTTTAATCTTGCTTCTCTCCTCACCTCCGTTTCTACTGTGAGAGCTTTTTTTCTTACTGACGGTGTCTTTCTTTCTAATGTCCTTCTTCCATGCCTCAAAATCTTCTAACCTTTTCCGGATGTTCTCCTATACGGCGAATCTGCGGACAGCCTTCTCGTTCTCCTTGGCTATTTCCGCTTCAGTCCACGTCCGAGTCGAAATCGTCCAAGTATTCGTCCCAAGCACCGGTGTCATAGTGACCGATGGCTAGCGTATCTTTGCCGTTGTCCAGGATATACCTCTTGTCGTCGTAAGGAGAGAGGAGGGATTTGGATATTCTAACGGTACTCAGTTCGTGCACGATGCTAGAAATCTTAGCCCAGCTTCCCTTCTGAGGAGGTGCAGCGGAGTTTAGGGCCACTTCGTAGTCACTGAAGCTCAAATGTTTTTTCACAAACGAGCTGTGGATACCCTTGGCCTTCTTGATATCCTCTTTTTTTCAGAGGTTTAATCGAGTACATTTTCACCTGAGTCCGATGAACTCTAAGCTGGGGACGCCGCCCATTTCATCTTTCATTTTCCCCAACAATTGTTTGTTCGTGAAGCAGAAGAGGGGATAATTCGACGGGTAATTGCTCGTATCAAAACGGTCTTTCCCAGCGAGCATGCCGGTGAAAAGGAGTTTGGCACGGTCTTCCTACTTTGGCCGAATGTAGTCGTGGAAATCGAATATGAAGAGTTTGGACAGTTCCAGTATGGTAAATCCGGAGTAGGTCGGAAGATCACACAGCACGCTATGAACGCGGGGGTTGAGTTGCACCAGGTTTTCTTTTAGGCTCTTGAAGGATTCGGTGTGCGACTAGGAGGTATACTTCAGCGCCGTTTTCTCGTCGGTACACAGCTTCACGTCTAGACGACTTTGCTTATTCTCCATGGTTTTTCCAAACACTGAATTATTCAGCAATTTGAAGTAGTCTTTAGTGAAAGGAGCGGTCGCTTCTTGCCTTTTTGCGGTGTTGAATTCGATGTAAGATTTCATCCACGGCTTTTGGTTAAAGCCGAAGTACTCCTCAGATACGCCGAAGTACTAGTCCGTGCCGGCGGTAGAATTTTAAATTCCTGTAGTGAAGGGTGTACCTCTTTCTGTGCAGAAAGTTCAGAATGAGTTAGGTGTTTGGAGAGGACTTGACCTTGTGGTTTAAATCTTCTGCCAGATTCACAGAATAAGGGGAAATCAGCTCATTTCCAACATCGATCTTCTCCGGAGCTAGGATAATCGTTGTGTGCATCATGCAACTCTTTGGGGTACTCGAGGTCCACTTCCAATATATTTCTCACATCAGCATCATCCGGTACGGTGTCTACATCCAAAGTTCTAATCTCCTCCCTGGTTAGGTAGTGGAACTAGTCTTAAGGGAGATGAGCGCACATGGCCAAACAGTAGAGGTTGTTCATATCCCAGTCCTTTTTGTATAGGTAGGCTTTGCTAGGGACGTAATGAGGTAGGTATTTGTTATTGGCTATCGAATGCCCCTTTGCGACGAACAAAACTCCGCCTCTGGTGGCGGAAGATGTGAGATTGTGCTTCCCGATGTGCGTGAATAGCTACAACTCGGGATC
Organism: Lithobius niger; assembly: GCA_023313725.1. NCBI lineage: Eukaryota > Metazoa > Arthropoda > Chilopoda > Lithobiomorpha > Lithobiidae > Lithobius > Lithobius niger. The sequence goes on from JAHWFP010003951.1 coordinate 45,429, forward strand.
CTGCATCCTAAGGAGAGCTGCCCAGATGAACCCTGGAGTGGAGATGTAATAGCAGGGGTCCAACTTGTTATTTACGAGGCACAATTTCTGGAAATCTTCGAATACATTGGCTAGCAGGAAAACGCCTGTCATTTGGTATATCTCGTGATACGTACGAAATACCTTTGATTTCATCCTCAGCCAGAGGTTTAGCGCCCGCACGTATACGTCTCCCGCTAATATCTCGTCTTTCAAGCGGGAGTAGAACAAGTGATTCGATAGTAGATCCTTCCTCGTAGAAAATGGACATATTGCTTATATATTCGTACGGGTAAACACCCTTCTGCGTTAACAGGTTCTGCGCCTTTTCAAGGGTAGTTTTCTCCATAAATGACGTGGATTTCAATCCAGAGTCTAACGCCACCTCAAGGATGGGGAATCTGCTATTGTCGTTCCTGCAGTTCTTTACTAGAGTATCCACAGAAGCGTTTAAGAAGTTGACGCTATCTATAAAGCAAAGATTTATCTTGCTGACATCATCCCTAATCGTTATGGTCTGGTACCTCTCGGTGTTGCGAGCATCTACATCTCCATCTACTCTTCCCGGAAACTTGTGGACTGCGGGTATCAGAAGGTGCATGTCATACTCTTCCAGGCCATGGAACACAATGGGAATGGTTTTTTCGTTCTCGAGCGGTTAGGTAGCAGTTTGGATGTCCAGCTCCTCAGTATTTATCGCTGATGTGGCAATGATCCCTCACTTTATTGTCGATGAGCCGTATTTTAGATACTCCATTGATATTTGCTTTCTGGTAACACTTCTTGAAGGCTTTCCGGCCGCACACGCTGGCTATTTTGAGATCGGTTTCTTCGGATGGGGTAAGGTGGAGGGATTTTGCATTTTTCACTAACTTTGCATAATATCAAGCTTATTTTTCCATACATTTATAAAATACATTGACCACGTCTTCTCCCAAATGGTACTTGTGATGGTACGTAACCGAAACTGCAAGGAAGCTTCTGATGGATTTTGGTAGTTGAACTCATCGAAGCATCGGGTTGAGCAGCTTGGACGGGGCGAAGGAGGCATTCAAAATCGGCGTAGATGATGTGAGGGAAAGGGTTTTGACGGCTAAAGTGCTTGAATGCGAGTGAGTTTTCTCTTAGCTTTTTGAATCTAAGAGCTTGAACGGGGTTAATTTTGATGCATTCTTTCTTATAGGCCAGGAGCATCCATTCTCCTCCGAAACCGGTGAAGCAGTTCTTAAAATAGAACTTGACATTGGAACCTGAACCTTGATAGCGTAGAAAAACAGCTACATCGGTAATGGCGCAGTAATGAGTGTTTAAGGTTTCCGAAATCGTCGTCGTCATTGTCGTCGTCGTACAGATAGAGCAGGTCAATCGGTAGTCCGTCCAAGTTTTTACAGACACGAGAAGCAGGTGTAACTCGTCTTTGCAGCTATAACCGATGATATTGATCTAAAGTTCGTTTGCTTTTTCAAACTTGTTGATTTCAGCGATGTTAGTGGGGTAGGTTAGTGTGGAAGTATCTAGCATATCCTCAAACTTGCAGTAATCTTCAGGGTCGACATTGTCCAACTGTCAAGCCGCAGCCAGTACGGAATAGAGAAAGGATTTATAATCATTTAAATTTTTGAACGTTCACCATTTCTTTCTGCTTGCCGGCGAGCACTTTTGGAAGAGGGATGTAAGACGATGCTTGCAGCCGCTTAAAACTCGACACTCTGATTAGTAAGTTACGGATGCGAGATATAACCCAGCCACTGCCCTGCTCGGCGAAAGCATCGATGGATTCTTGGATTTTTACGAATTCTTCGTCTAGAATAGCGGGGATGTCATTGGGATTATGCATTTCAGAGTATCTCGACCAGAATCCTACTTGAATGAACGCAGCTTCCCTACTAAACTTTATACCCAAGGTGATCTGGGCTTTGCAGTTTACAAGCTGGTGTTAACAAATTTCCTGCATCGCTTGTAGTGCCACACGTATAGATAGGAGGAATTGAAGCGGATCGCCAAAGATGCATTCCCCTACTAAAGGCATCTCGTACTGTTGGTGGTCCAATCCTTCATTTCTTGATAGAGGTGATTGACTCTTGAGAAAGTAGCATGCCTAGTCGTGGAAGCAAGCACATTCTTCCGCATTAAATGGTTGATGGAACCGTAGGTGTTCCCAAAGCTCTGCTTGCAATGGAAAAATGGCAGCGCAATACACACATGTGAATGTTTTCTTTCCCATTTTATCTGAAAATAGACAAATATTTATCCTTTTTTAATATTGAGGAAGAAAAAAATTGAGAAAGAGGTACACATTTTTTAAAGTAATAATGGAAAAATACACCGGAAAAATACACAGTAAGAATACACTGGAAAAAGGTAAGTACGTATTTATTTAAGATTGCTAATGTTGTCTGTCCAGCTGTTGTATTTGGAGTGATAGCCGTTCAATTTAATGAATAAAGCATTTTCCAATCTTTTCCGTTCTTCTTACGTAGTACTTCTTCTACTAAGAATAAATCGGGAACTAGAGTTTTCTTAAGTTCGGATTCGTAAAATATTCCAAGCACCAATTCACCCGATGCGTCTTCACCCGGCTGAAATTCACCCAGCTGAATTTTTTGTACCTTACGGATCGTGAAAACTTTATTAGTAAAATTTTGTAAACATCCTTTATCGAAAATTTTCTTAACTTTAGGAATCCTGACTTTATTTCCTACGGCGAATTTGGGTTTATTCAATAACCGTTTAGTAACCGCTTGGTTACTTCCCTCGGTTTAAGTTTTATAGTGGAATGAACCGTATTATTGCAATTGGAAACTAACTCATCGATAATGTGCATCCACTCGTAAGTCCCCTGCCTGATAAATCGTTTCCACATTCGAGTTTTTAGTGTTCTGTTGAAATGTTCAATCATGCTTGCTTTCATCTCAGAGTGCGTAGAGTACATGTTGATGTTATGACGTTTAAGTAGAGCTTTGAAGTCTTTGTTGTAGACTAAAGCGACCTAAATCGACTTGTAAATTTTTAGGGGGTGTCGCTCCTGCAAGTATTTTCTTGAAAGTTTTGGTAATGTATACACCAGACTTAGATTTAAGGGGAATGGCCCAAGCAAACTTGGACATGACATTAATTCAAATTAGGAGATAGTTAAAACCTTTATTTAGGTTAGTGTAAGGTATCATTTCCACCAATTCAGCCTGCCATAGATCATTCAGGCTCAGTACAATCACTTTCCGTCTCGGAAAGTTTTTTCGGATTGATTTTTGAAGTTCTTTTACGAGTTGATCCATTTTTTTTCATTTCTCTTTCCGAACCTAAATTTTGTTTTCATGATTTTCTTAACGATCGAAGCGGCTAGTTTTTCCCTCCACGCTAGAGAAGGATCGTCTCTCACTCTTCGAGCTTTGGAGATGAGAACTTTATCGGCGGCGTGTCGATCTTTTAAGTCTAAGCTCTCAGAGTAAGCGAGATCGTGTTCTTCGCACGCTTCGTCTAGCTTATTGATTCCCGGATCTTCTCGAGCCGATCTTTTGTCCAGTTTAGTTCCTGGGCCGCAGTATTGGTAGCCCGGTAAATGCAGTTCGAGCGGTAACGTATCCATGATTTTGTTAAGGATTCCTTTCCCTGACTTGAAAAAGGAAGCTCCTTTCGTCCTGCAAACCTTGCAAAACAAACTTGCATCTGTCGGTTATTATTTGTGGTGATAATAACGGACTGTTCCGTCCCGTTAGAAGTGTGACGTACTTTTGACACAGTACTTCATTTTGATATTTTTTGATTCCATGGTTCTTTGTTTTATATACAATTTTTTTTAACCTAAACCTACATTTTTATAAGCCACCCTTCTTCCCCAAGCAGTTATGATTTGTCTTTGCTGCATTTCTGATAAAATTTCGACCATCGCATTTTTTGACCGTTGTGGCCGGCCAAAGCAGATTTATGCAAATGCCTGAGTCACTTTATCAAGTCATTGGGGTCGTCGTAATATTTGTAATAGACTCTGCTACTCAATTTTTTAACCTTTTTTCTTCGATTTCATGTCCTCCCAAATCGGAGCAATAATAGACTTGTCCTTGGTGCTTCGATTAGATTTGGGTTTACGGGCATCTGGGTCGTTGTTGTGATAAATAGCATTAGTATTTTTTAACATGGCCGCATAAGCTGCTTTAACTTCCGGTGCGAAGGAAGTTTCTTTCAAATCTTTGAAAATTAGCAATTTCCAAAGCCCATATCTCCACACGTATTGCTCACCCTCGACCACTACGTCATTCTCAAAAATGTTAACCACTTTATTACCAAAGGTCACCTCACCTTTTTTCTTATCATACTATAACCCGAATACGGGGTCAGTGTACTTGGGATTTTCGAAAAATTTTATAAAGAAATATTTAGCAGTATGTCCAATATTCTGACCAGGTAACAAACTATCGAGGGACCTTAGACTGGCGATGTTAGAAAGCTCTGGGGGAGTAAAAATGCGTTTAGCTTGCACTGCAGAATATGAAGGGATGAATTTAGGACCAGTGCTCGTAGTTGCGTATTCGGTTTTAGACTCTGGAGTAATTCGCATTATAGGAGCTTCAGCCGGACTTGAATATTCGGCGAGACTGAAATCGAGAGGGGTCGACAATGTTTTCTCACGAGGAGTAACTGAGGGGACAATGATAAACCCAATGATTCGTAGTCATCCTCATCACTTTCTTCGTATTTGTAAACTTTAATTGGGGTATTATGCGTGGCTAGAGTGTTTTTAATCGGCGTAGTTTGCGTAGCTGCACCGAAAACCAGTCTCGGTTTCAGAGTGCGTACTACCGGTTTAAAAACTTTTTGTAGCGATTATTCTTGTTTTCTTTCACCCAAACTTTGATTTAAAAACTTTTTAGTTAACCGTTTTTTTGAGTTTTGATATTTCTCGTTTTTTTCCATTCTTTTCTTTAATAGCTAAAAACAAACGCTCTTCTCTCGCTTAACGTTTTGTTTATTGATAAAAGCCCAAACGGCTGTTTCCAACAATTTTGACACAACCTTTTAAAGTGTGAAAATTTCAAGTTGGGGTCAACGTGGTTTTCGTAAACGAGTTTCAAATTTCTCTCATTCATGGGGAAAAGGATTAATAAATTTGCATTATCTCTGACCACTTGTTTTAGAATTCTCGTGTAGGACTGGCTGCAATAAAACACATCAGCGTTTGAATGACGCCCTTGCGCAAAGTAACATTTGATATTTTTTTGTTTGTCCAAAAGGCAATTGTCAAAAAGAATCAGGTTTAGAAATTTTGCGTCCAGTTCTTTCGGGGAATTAAATCTTTTTGAGAATCATGAAAAAATGCGATCTTCTGTCCAATGTTTTCCTCAGTTTCAGCAAATATAAATTGCAAAGCTTTGTACTGTGATTGACATAAAGTTTTACTGTAAATATATAACCGATCGTAGTCGAGCCATCTTTCGTTACAGATGAAATTAAACACTGAGTTAGTTTTGCCGCAATATACGAGGCCTATAACTAGACACCTGACATTCGAAGGTAGAAATTGATGATTTTTAGGTTCTTTCTTAGGTGCGAAAAGTCATAGTTCTTAATTTCCAAAGCTTTTCTTATTGATACACTTTTTTTATGTTTACAGAGATACAAACCCCATAAAGTCTTCATGGGAAAGTTTTTCGTTGGAATCATCGAATGAGTTACTCCATAGTCTACATTGTACCATAATTTCACATTGCTGGGAGAATCGTCGGTGTCATAAACTGTGGTAATTTTTCCCGTGATGTCTGTCAAGTGTAAAGCATTGTAAGAGGGGGGGGGGAATGAGGCTTAATGGCGCGTCGACAGCTTGGTCATTAGCGCCAACCTCAGTCACAGTGCAGTGGTCCGGGTTGCCACTGCACCACACATTACAGAGATGTTATTCAAACCCCTAATCTAAATCTTGTCATACATCTGTACCTCCTGCAAAAATTGAAAAACACCGGACAGGAGGACAGACTTATCGCCCAACTGACGCGCAATGTCATGCGGAAGATGGAACCGAAGACGAACACCATCAAGATGGCGACAATCAACAAGTAGGTGCCGGACCGTAAGTGGCCGTCGACACCAAGAACATTCAGGAGGGTCAACCCCCCGCAAAAGGAAACAGTGAGTAAGTCGGGTGTGACCAATTCGCAAACGGGCCAACACAACCTCCTCACGGCGACTGCGGCGACACGCCGAGTGCCACTCCTCGACAGTTACTCCTCGTAACTTATTACCGTCCTGTCTGTCCCACAAGGTTTGCCAAGAAGCGTGTAGCCTCAGACGCAGAGTTGGAAAGGCATTTGAGGGAACAAGGCTGAGATCCCTACCGAGCGGACCAGAAAGGGCCCCTTTCGCAGCAGAATCAGCTTGTTCATTCCCTGCTATCCCAACATGGCCCGGGATCCAGCAGAAAAGCACGGTTTTCCGCTGGCCAGGCAAGCGAGAAAGCAAAGCTTGGACACGTTGTGTCAAGGGGTTCCGAGGATTGTAATTCGCCAAGGACTCCAGGGCACTCATGGAATCACTAAAGACAATGAAATGCGTGCCCTGAAGGTCAAGGATCCATTCCACGGCCAAACCAAGAGCCAAAAGCTCTGCAGAGAACACAGAATAGCCTGATGGAAGGCGATGGGCAACCGTTACACCCTTACACACACAAGCACACGCCACGCCAACGTCGGACTTCGACCCATCAGTAAACAGGCGCAGATAACCGGCGTACTGAGAACTCAGCCGCCGGAACTCCTGCAAGTACCTTGCTGGTAGGGTGGAACCCTTCGGGAGGGACGCCAGAGAAAAAATGAAACTGCCACCCGGGACAAGCCAAGGGGCAACTGGCATTCCCCCAAGCCTTAAGACGCAGGGCATTTCAAAGGCTATCTCCTGACAGGACTGCTGGAGCCTATCGCGGAAATCACCCTTACCCACCCTGCGTCTACCGACTCGCAAGTCTGGCCCAAAAACCATGGACCAAGCAGGACTGGATTGCACAGCACGCAAACGCACAGCATACTGAATGGCAAGCTGTCGCCGACGAATGGCCAAAGGTGGCTCCGAGGCCTCAGCATAGAGGCTGACCACTGGAGAAGTTCGAAAAGCCCCTGTCGCCACACGCAGGCCACTGTGATGCACAGTGTCCAACATCCGGAGAGTGGAGTCACTAGCCGAATCATAGACCATACACGCATAATCAAGTTTGCTGCGGACAAGGGCTCGGTAGAGGCGCAACATGGCAGTGCGATCGGCACCCCATGAAGTGCCCGACAGGACCCGCAAGATGTTAAGCGCCCGCAAAGCCTTGTCTTTTAGCTGACGTAAGTGTGGAAGCCAAGACAACCTGGAATCGAACACCAGACCCAGGAAACGTGCCTGTGGGACAACAGGAATTTGTGCCTGTCCCAAGTACAGGCAAGGATCCGGGTGCAGTGTTCGTTGGCGGCAAAAGTGGATGCACACAGTCTTGTCCGGAGAAAACCGGAAACCATTACTTACCGCCCAGGTCTGGACTTTGTTAATTGCCAGCTGTAGCTGCCGCTCGCAGGTCTGCATGCGAGCTGCCCGAAAGCGCAGGCCGAAGTCATCGACAAACAATGACTGGGGAACAGCAGCTTGCTGAGCAATGGGGTTGATCCCTATAGCAAACAAGACGACACTAAGAACACCTCCTTGAGGCACACCATTCTCCAAGACAAACGGGCGGGAAAGAGTCGCCCCGACACGAACGCGAAAAGAACGGCCTGAGAGGTAAGCAGAAAGCAACAGTGGCATCTGTCCCCTCAAGCCATAGTTATAGAGATTACAGAGAATCCCATAACGCCACGTCGTATCATACGCCTTCTCCAAGTCAAAGAAAACCTGAACCAGATGATGACGCAGGCGAAAAGCCTCCCTCACATCTGATTCAAGGGCAACTAGATGATCGATAGTTGACCGAAACCGTCGAAAGCCACACTGGGACACAGATAAGAATCCCCGTGATTCCAACACCCACACCAACCGCTCACTGACCATCCGTTCCATAAGTTTACAGACGCAGCTAGTCAGAGCGATTGGGCGATAACTGGAAGGAGAAGTAGGGTCTTTGCCCGGTTTTACAATCGGGATGACCACTGCTGTCTTCCACGCTGCTGGAATAGAGCCCTCTGCCCACACACGGTTGAACATCCTCAGCAAGAACTGCTGGGAGGCAAGGGTCAGATGTTTTAACAGTTGATAGTGAACATCATCAGGCCCCGGGGCGGAGTCATGCGACTTGGACAAAGCTGAAGCAAATTCCTGCCAGGTAAATGGTAAATTGTACTCCTCTAGCCCATCGGAGCGAAAGTCAAGAAAGCGAGCCTCTTCTCTACGCTTAATCCCGAGGAAACCAGGATCATAATGGTCATCACTCGAGACCCGCGCAAACGCAGACGCAAGACAATTGGCGATATCCGGCACAGAAGAGATCACGGTATTCGCCACCTTCAGCTGTGAAACCGGGAAAGGCACGCTCCTTCCCGAGATCTGGCGCACCTTCCGCCACACCTGCTGAGAAGGCGTGGAGCGCGTGATTGACGAAACATAAGCTGCCCACGAAGCACGTCTAGCCTCACGGATGACATACCTGGCACGGGCACGACAACGCTTAAACGCTACAAAGTTGCCAGTAGTCGGGCTGACCGTGAATGCACGCAACGCTCGCCGGCGGGCCCGAATGGCCTGCCCGCAAGCAGGCGTCCACCACGGAACAGGAACCCGCCGCGGCTGTGTGGACGTACGCGGGATAGTAGCATGAGCAGCAGCAAGGACCACATCAGTGAAATGAGTGGAAAGTTCATCCACATCAGAAAAGTCCTCCACCGCACGCTGAAACACAGCAGCCTCAGCAAAGGCTGACCATTCAGCACGCCTAAGCGCCCACCGGGCTGGCCTGGAAGCCACAGAACCCCCTTGTGTTGTGGACAACACAATGGGGAGGTGATCGCTTCCATGCAGATCGGCAGTGACAGCCCAAGTGAAGTGAACTGGGATGGCCAGCGAGCAAAAGGCTAAGTCCACCGCTGACCAATTGCCCGTTGCCAAGTTACAGTGTGTCATGGCTCCATCGTTCAGGATGCAAACGGACCCCCTCCGCATCCACTCCTCAAGGATCCTTCCCTTGTTGTCAGTATTAGGTCCTCCCCACTGGACATGGTGGCTGTTAAAGTCGCCCAGCAAGAGGAACGGGGCAGGAAGCTGTCGAACCAGGTCCTCCAGGTCACCAACCCCAAAGACCTCATCCGGTGGCAAATACAGCGAACAGACAGTAATATCCAATTGGAAAGAAACTCGAACTGCTACCGCCTGAAATCTAGTGTGCAGAGGCACAATGGCATGCGGCTGAGAGTGTTGAACCAGCACTGCAACACCACCATGTGCACGTGGCACAGGGTCTGCATCCAGACGGTAGACAGAGTAACCCCTAACAACCGGATTATCCGACGCCTTAAAGCAAGTTTCCTGAAGGCAGCAGCACAGAGGTCGCCAATGCGACAGAAGCAGTCGCAGCTCTTCCGCATGGGTCCGATAACTTTGGCAGTTCCACTGAACGATGGACTGCGCAGGCATTAGGACGGGCTTAAGACTGAATCATCCTCCTCAACTCTTCCCCTGGGCGACCCGAAAACATCTGAATCCTCCCCCGAATCAAAAGCCGGAGTGAGGTCCAGAACGAACTTGTCCTCGGAAGGAGGAAAAAGCCCAGGAGAAGTGGAACAGGAAATATCTCCCTGCTCCATGGGTAAAGGGGGATCAAATTGTGGAGGGGACGCAATGGACCCCTCAGCAAGGTGTTTCACCTTCTCTCCTGGTGGCAACTTCCTCACGGGTGGTGCTGAGGATGTACCAGCAGGAGCCTTCTTCGACACCTTCTGTGGTGCACTCCGAGCAGGAGGAGGCTTAACTACAGCCTTAACCTGCCTGGGAACAGGAACAGGAACAGTTACAGGAACAGGAACAGTTACAGGAACAGGAACAGGAACAGGAACAGTAACAGTAGCAGGCTGAGCAGATGTCGACGGCAAGGCATCAACCGGTTTCGAAGAACCCAAAAGACCCTGCAAAGATGGATGTTGCTGGGTCAACAAAGTAACAAGCATGCCTACCGTCCTCGTCAAAGACCTGAGCTCAGCGCGCAAATCCGCTAAATCAGCAGACTCACTAACTGGGCCAGGCAATGGCGCACTGCACACCTGTGCAAAAGATCTGGTCATCGGTGCTGCCGATAGCTTAGTCTTCTTCCGGGCCTCCGAGTAGGAAAGCCCGTCCTTCACCTTTAATTCCTGCACACGACGTTCCTCTAAATAAACACGGCAGTCCCGCGAAGAGGCCTGGTGCTGACCACCACAGTTGATGCACTGCTCTGGGCCAGCACAATCAGCGCCTTCATGGGCTGCCTGAGCACAGCTAACACAGGTAGGCTTACCTTTACACGAGCCGCTGGTGTGGCCGAAGCGTTGACAGCGGAAACACCGCATTGGATTCGGTACATAAGTCCTGACCTTCAACCGCAGGTAACCGGCAGTAATGTGCTGCGGTGCAACTGGCGTATCAAAGGTCAGGAAAAAGGTGTCAGTTGGCTGGGCACCATTCTCACCTTTCCGCGTCAAACGCTTCACAGCCGTAACGCCTTGTGACTTGAGTTCGTCCAGGATGATATCATCGCTGAGACCCCTCAAATCAAAGCACGTCACGACCCCCTTGCTGCTGTTTAACGTACGATGCGGTTCCACACGCACCGGGCATAACCCCAGTGCACCCGCCTTCAAAAGCCTCTTTGCCTGAGCCCCATCCTCAACCTCAACAAGGTATCCCCCAGCACGGAGCCGAGAGACACTCTTCGGATCGGAACCACAGATCCCTTTAAGTGCTTTGTGGACAGCGAACGGACCGAGTTGTGTAACATCTCGGCCCTCGCCTGTCACCACCAAGAACTTCGGGACTTGGTCCCGACTTTTACCAATGTCTGGTAACTGGGCACCAGGCCCAACCATCTCAGGTTCCCTCCTCTGGCGCTTGCTAGTGCGGCGAGGAGGGGAAGAATTTTGGGGGATAGAAATTTTTGCGGGGGAGGGGGGAGAAGAAGTTGCCATGGAGAGCAAAAAGAAGTCGCGGCGGTGCGCCCCCCAGAAAAGAAAAACCCCGCGCGGCACTCGGGTGATGCAGGGCCGGAAGCCGCATATCCAGGGCCCTGCACCAGGAAGCTAACACCGCCGTCTATCTCGGTGAGGTGGCAGCCAAAGCATGCCGAGAGGCGAGGCCACCAAGGAAGCCGTACACACCACCTCCCTCGATAACCCAAACAGTTCGGGTCCGTGATGCAGATGGATACAGCAATAGCCGCCTCCCCACAACGACAGGACCCGAAAAGTCATAGCCGATTGACCTTAAGCCGGCTCGCCCAGGCCACCCGTCCTCCGGAATAAGGAGCCAAAGCCCGAAAGCCAGGATCTCCGCCTCCACGGATTACTAGGTTGCAGCACACGGCCAACATGCTGGGGGATGAGGATGAAAAGCCCAGTGGCCAGAATGGGCAAATCGGAATCAAACCCAAAAGGGGATTCAAACCGCCAAACATCCTCTAAGCAGCCACCCCGGGCCCGGTTTGTCTGGATGTCCCTTCACCTCTTTCCGACTAGTGCTTGCGACGGGTGTTAAACCTGCCCGCCATACACACCGTAGGCGCACTCGCAAACCGTAGTGTTGAGGTTGCTAGTGTTCAAGACGGACTAAAAACCCTCCGCCACGCAGACCCTTGGCACACTAGCAAACCGTGATCTTGGGTTCCCTTTTAGTCGCCTCCTACGACACGCAGGGGTACGGTGGGCTTATTCTACCCCCAGCCCACAGGGGGGGCATTGTAAGATGGCAAGTTAAACAAAAAAAAAAATGTTATCGACAAACCCTGGTTTAACTTGCATTGTAAGATGGCAAGTTAAACCAGGGTTTGTCGATAACATTTTTGTTAAATTCCCCTTTAATTTTGTGAATATTCTCGTACACCCAAGTTCGAAGACAGAGTGGTTTGTCTCCGTTACCTTCATTCACCTTTTCGCAAGAATGGTAACAAGAGTAAGCCGTATGCATAGAATTGGAATAATTGAACGTAGTCAAGGACATGGGTTTTTTCTCATCAAGCTCGATGTCTAGTTTTTTACAGATGTGCTGTTTAGGATTTTTCAACAGTTTTTGAGTTTCCGGGTCGCTGGGTGTAATCCAACCTTTATACTTTGATTTTTCGTCCAAAATGGGATTTCCCACACCCCTTAATTCTTTAAACTGTATGGAAGGAGACATGAAAACTTTACACCATTGTTAAGCTTTGAACCATTCTCGTTCTTAACTTTCAGCAAGTTTTTTTTCCAAGTGATTGGAAAGATGTGTTTGCCAAGATGGTTGGGACATTTTAATGTTAATCCTTTATTATTTTGTTATTATTTATTTGGAGGTTCTTCTTTTTATTATAATATTGAAAATAAAAGCTTCATCAACGACTCGGCGTATTTTGAAAAATTTCTCGTATTTAAAAAAAGATGTCAATCAATAAGTTTGGAAAAGCCTTGAAAAAGACGAGGAAGGAAGCAGGTGAAGGGGGTAGTCAGTCCGAGAAGACAGCTGGGACTAGGATACATTTTCACCCACGAAAACAACTACGACAAACAAAACAAGCGTGTAACTAAAGTAGGAGCTGCTATCGAACCTGAAGATGCAGCAAATTATTATCAGCTCGGTACTCTGGCAACGGATATTCAGAAAATTAAAACCGACTTGCTTCCTGCCATTACTCTCTCACCAACAAGTTAGCTTCTGCCATTTCTAGTATGGAAAAAATACATTGTACGTAGATGAGGCTGACGGGAATTTTTATACGCGGAAGATGCAAATTAAGGACATAGCTTTCCCTGGCACGCTGCTGACGCGGCATCAAAAGTGTACGTTGAAAGGAATTATTCATTACAGGACGACCGAAAAGCATACTTCAACGCAACGCACAAACCGAATAAAAATTTAAGCTAACCTACTTTACCGAGCGATGCTGCCACTAAAGTATTTCTTGACAGCATCTGCTTGTTACAAGATGAGCAGAAAGAATACTTTAATGCAGCGAACATACCAATTGGAAATCTAAGTGAACCTACTTTACCGAGTGATGTTGCTACGAAGAAATTTGTGCATGAAAACAGTTTCATGCTAATCAGTTTCAGCATGAAAAGCGAATTGGAAAAAACAGGCAATTGGTTCATTAATTCCGGTCCTCTTTCGAGCTTCGTGGGGATTAGTTCTGGTCTGATTTTATACTGCAGCAATCCAAGCGTTGCACTTGTTGCTAAATGTAAAGTAGGAACAAGAGCACTTTACATTATTAAACTAAAGAATGAGCATTCGACAGCTACTGTGTTCGAAATTCCTTACGTAGTAGAAAAAAATTTGCTCATTGCGGTAGAGGCATTCGAAGAGTTTCACGCACAAAACGTTTCTTTCCAGTTAGATCTGCACGTAAGTTTTCAATAGATAACTCGTCTCATCCTATCTAAAACAGCTTCATAATTTCGAGCCGTAGAGAAGGCACTTAAGAAAAAATAAACAAAAGTGGCTGCACCAAATCTGGTCAAAGTTTTGTACACGTTCGTAATTGTATTTGATTCACTGCCCCAAGTAGTTAACCACGAGCAGGAGAGGACCCATGTTGCCAAAACTATCGAAATAACAGGGTTCGCCCGCAATGGTTGAATAGGCGACCCAGTGACTTCCTTCTCCATCGTGGAAATCTTCCAAGTTTACGATTCCGTTTTCACCAGTAAGCCAAAGTTTTAAGGGAAGGGTGTCTTTACTAAAAGTACCTCTAAATTTCGGAATTTTCATAACTCTAGCCATTCCGTTTAAATCAAAGTTCGTTAAAAGTTTATCAAAGTTGATTAAACCCTGGGTGGCTTTTTTTTTTCATGGACCCAGAGCCTTCCACTTGTTAGTGATGTCGCACGAATTCGGCTAGAATTTTTGCATCGTTTTGTGCTTTTTTGCGGCAGATACCATCCCCACAGTCCCTCCCGCAAACCCTCCAATTCTGGCTAAAATCGGTCCTAGCAATACCAAAGGCAAAAAGCCACCTTTCTTTTTTCGTGATCTTGTTTTGAGCGCCATATCTTTTTTATTATTATTATTTAGCAAACAACTTCGACTTCGCGTCTGTCCAACTTTAGATTTCATTTTCCTGTTGCCAATGAGCAGACCGTCGGTGGTATTAGCAGTCACTGCTGCTCTAAACTTCATTTTGACTTGTACGTTCACGATTCCCGATTAAAGCTTCTCGGACTGTTTTGGAGCAATCTAACACCACGAGAGGATAGGCTATCTTGAACTGAAGCAAGTCAAAACTCAAGTCATTGGTATCATAGCACAGCTGCCTAAATTGCAGCGCCAACGTACTCTCCAGTAGCAAAATTAGTATTTAAATCGAGAAACAGATAACGCTCGGAATTTAGAGTCACGTGAGCATCTTGCAGACTGCAGTGGTCAAACACACCAGCATTTTTGACTATGGAGTCCTGCCTGTTTGAAAATGTAGAACTATCCACCTAGGGTTTTCGACCATGGGAGTTGTCAGCACGCGCCAGGTGAATCTTGTATTTTGAGGGAGCACGCAGCTATTGTAATGCCAGTGCCTAAATACTAAATCCACAGTCGCTCCGTGATCGATGAGATTGTAGAGTTTAAGTTTCTACTAGTCCGAGGCCGTGACATGTGGAACGAGCCAGCTGATGTTATTTAGAACGACTTTGACATTGGCTGCTACTGCTGCTTTGAAGATGGTGTTCATGTCGCTAGCTCTCATGAGTGTGAGCACGTGTTTAGTTCCGTAGATTAGCTTATCGTAATTTTCGGAAAACCCATGACGTATTTCAGAGGGATTGCGAAAGTAAAGCTTCCCTTGGGAGTTGCTTCAACGATGATGGTCGCGTGCCGCTGTCTGAACCCCAAGTCGTTCGTCAATTCAGCATCAACTGATGCAGTACTATCCAACGCCCAGCACTGGTTGAACAAAGCCGGTTGCTCCACCGAGCCGTAAGTGAGCAGTCCTTCATCAGAGTACCGAACTCCGGATAATTAACTCGTTGACTTGTTTATCACCTAGATAGTATTTGATATTAGAAAACAGGAACATGGGAGCAATATTAATCAATGCAGCTATGTCAGCATCGGCATAAGCTGGTCATCGTCCTTCAGTAACCTCCATTAATCAGGAGGTAACTGTTGGCAACGTGCAGAAATAAATTTTGGTTTTCCACATGTATGCAGATTTCTGAATTTACGTTGTCGAGATTGGTGCCAACAATAGGATTGTTTTCGTGATAAGTGTAAGACTCGACTGACCAAAGGTTCGTTGATTTTTAAGTAATCTTCTACTATGCTCATTTTCTGGGTGTTGTTATAAATATGATGAAAGATTTGTTTCTAGGTGTCAAACTGTTTGCTTTTTTGTTATTATCTTTAATATTAAGAAAGGATCCTTTCCCTTTTTTTCCAAACACGAGCATTTTATCCTTTTTTTTCAATTTTTAGATCTCAAATGACGACGCACCGTGAGCATCTTTCCATTTAAATCGAACGGCTTGTTGGTCTGAGACGCGAGCCAAACTCGTCTATGTCTGATTAACTTTGTAGTCACTGGGAGATAAATTAAATTTTGTGGGGGACTCAATGATTTTGAAACTGGGAGAATTTGGATAAAAGGAGTATAAAGTGGGTTGAGTATCACTTTTTAGGTAAGAATTGCCTATGATTACAACGTGTACAAAAATTGTATTGATACTCATAATGTTGACGGTGTTTTGACTTTCTCAACTTCTCACGTAGTTGGCTAAGTCAAACCCCAAGACTGGGGCCAGACTCTCGTCACCCGAAAAAGATATTCCGTAATTTAAATCGGTAATTATCAAGTTGGTTCTTAAAGTGTTTAGATTCGGAAGAATAGTAATGGCATCCTTTCTGTGCCCGTTTGCATCTATTGCTGACTTGAGAAATTTATTCAAATCCTCGATTTCGTACGCCCCGGGGGGGGGGGGGGGGGAAAAACACTTTGTGCCTGGAGACGCCAGCATCGGTCGTGTACTGAATTTCGTTTTTTTTTTAGGTGATGTTATGTATGCTGTTATAACTGTCTAAATTAAGCTAAGCCAATTCGTAATTTTTTTCAGAGTCCAAATGAATGAAAGTGTCCAGATTAATTCTCAAGTCAGACTCTTTGCCAGACAGAATAATTGATCAAGAGTCCATTTTATTTTATTTGCATGCCCTTCCTTTTTCCCCTTTCAAATAAAATGGAAAATATTATTGAGAAAATTTTTTCCAATAAAAGTCATTATTTAATGTACATCTCAATAGCAAAAAAAGTAAATATCTCAAAAGTAAATACCTCAAAGTTCATTTTTTCTTTACTTTTACTTACCCATTTTACAACAACTAACCTTTTTTACCCTGCTAGCCGAATGATAAAGTGCACAACTGCACGTCTCGTTGATCTGCAATTAACACAAATAAATTCTTTGCACTAATAAAAAAATCGATGGATGCTTTTTTTTTCTTCTGTACCCCCAAGCGTACCCCTTCTACCAACACGGATATATAAGGTAATTCATTACCTTACACTTATTTACATGCATTATGATTCTGTAGAGAAAATTTTTTTTT
>JAHWFP010003955.1:0-18684 GCA_023313725.1 Lithobius niger
AGAATGATTTCGCACAAATTATGGACGTGCCCTTTATAAAACATTTTAGAGGGGGTGGGTGGCATCTTTGCTAGGGCGGTTAATATGCCATTAAAGGCCCATTCTCATTTAAACTGCTTACAAAAACAGAAATAATGTGAACTACCCTTTTTCCGTGTGCAAATAATTTCTAAAATTTTCCAAGAATAGGTGGTCAGTTAATTGAGGTGCTGCTGTGTAATTAAGCAGTCAGATCGACAAGATAAATTTTCAAATGTCAACAATCAATTGTGTTCACAGTTTATTATCGGGTACATGGTTTCGAAGATATCTTCAAAGTAAAAAACCTGGTTTACTTTCCATACTTTCTTCAAGTTTTGAAGGACAGCAACCAGTATCTTCCGAGTTTCGCCCATTGGAAAAGTGGTGAAAAACTCGTAAATGAAATACTAAACTCAAGTTGACAGAAAATCAAACTATCGGTAGTTATTTTTCAGTAGTTAGTCACTGTTCAAAGCCAGTTAACTAGAAATTGGTGAAGCTCATTTCGATACAGCTATACTTTTCATAGTTAATTATTTTAAATCAGTTGATAATCCTGAATTTGCTTTTCTCTCAAAACAACAAGAAAACTGATTTAGAAAAACACCAAATGCTATTTATTATCTTTCAAATATATTGGCAAAGGATGGCAACTCTTAAATTCCACCACAATAGACTACAGCTGAAAATTGTAATGAACATGACGAAGACCAACAACGATATAGGTTTGAAAGTGGCTGCTTTTAAATTACATAAATCACCGCTCCATTAAATAGGCTAAAATCTTGGCCCTAAAAAAAGTTGATGTTTGCTTCATTTACCAAAATTATCTAAAGCCTCGAATATGCTTAAAAGGTGAGCGGACGTATATTTAAAAAAAATGTGTAGTATTCTCCTAAAAGTTTCAAAAGTATTCATCCACAAAAGGTTTATAAGAATCTGGCAATCTTCTAAACTAGTAAAATATCTCAACATTTATAAATGTGAATTAATAGGAGTATTCCCTCTTTCCGGTAATTGCATTAGGTGCAGCTGTTGTTGTGGAAATTTAGTTTTGCTATCTTTGTGGCATTACTTTCGTATCATGGCCGTACATTTTAGTCAGTACTTAATCATGAATTTTGGTAGTACTTAAATACTTAAGTACCGAAATAAATTTGGTGGTACTTAAAGCCTCTCAAGGTATTTCAATTAACCATTGTGAAAAATAGGACAAAAGCTAATTTATATTTTGTGTTGCTCCTGCCAAGTTCATAATTATGAAGCTGGTGACAGTTGCCAAAAATTGTACATTGTACTGTTGCTAACAGGACCAAAGACAGTGTTTAGGAATATACATTAAGATAAGCAGCAGCACGCTTACTTAAATTTAGGTAAGGTTATGTGTGTAAAATTTTTGTGTGCAAGAGACCTCAAGAACTACTCAGTCTTGTCTCTGCATTGATACTCAATTCTAGTCCTTATTCTAGGCCAGATGTACCTAAACGAGAGTTGTGGTACTTTCCTGCTGTGTCCTCTTTTAAGTTCCTGTTTATTTATTTTAAGTAAAAGGTACAGTTAAAATGTACATGCAAATATCTATTGTGCATTGAAATGTAATTTTTTTTTCCCACTGTTTTAGTATCTTTGGTAATAAAGGAAAAATTGTTATTTACTGATTTTGTAGTTGCTAAGCCGTATTCACGGTGGTGAATGTATTGCATTAATTTGACAAAATTTTTGTTGTTTTCTTGGTAAAAGTGTCAAGCCAAGCAATTTGTTGTATGCTTTTTCAATATTAGTATATTTAAGAGTCATTAATGTGTTGTCCGTGAAGTTTCGGCAACAACTTGCCAACAATGCTCACGATACCCTACGGACGTTTTTCCTAACTGCTGTCAACACCGCATCCTGTGTCTCGGCAATTTGTCGTAACCTCAATTGGCTGCTAGTGATACAATAATCTGTACGCCAGTACAGTTGACTTTGCAGTTTTGCACTGAACAGTAAATGGTCTTACTTTTAGATTCAAAAAGTCTTCTCTCTTAGAGATCCCATCATCTGTTTTTATCCCATCATTCGGCAGTGCTTATTAGAGTTCGTTTGCGCACGAGAATTTCAGAAAATTGGACAGGAGGACGAGGCGGTGGAGCGGCTAACAATGTCAAAATGTTACAATGCTGCAACATGTAACAATAGGGTAACAATAGGCAAGGCGCACAATATCGGATCATAGCTATCACTCAACAAGATGCGACAATGGTTGGGTGTCGGGAAATTAACATTGTCGTTGTTTGAGCTAGCTAGCTAGCTCGTTATGGAGAACCAAAATTAAATGGTCTTGATTTTTCCTTAAATTTTCAAGTTTTAAACCGTAGGGTGCGATGTCTTAAATTTTAAGGCCAACTGCCTCAAAATTGGGCGGCCGACATGACTGAGTGACTTATTTACTTTTTCAGTGTAGGCTTCGGGAAGCCAGTTGAATTGTTTCGGCGATTGTTGCCACGATACTGAAATAATCCAGAATCAACTACTCATCGAGATGACACATGCTAAATCCAGAAATACGCTAATGTGTTGCCATCAAATAATAATCATAGGACAAACCCTCGGCGGAACATAAACATAAGTATCCATTTCTAATGTTCCGTTTTTTTCGAAAACAAAAATCGGTGGACAGTGGACGCATATAAAATGGAAGCGAAAACTGAGCAAATTAACTGAACAAAAAACGGCTTCGCCGTTTAGAAAAAAAACAGAGCTCGTATCCCCATACTCACAGCCCTGAAGGTACACGAATAAAAACGGATTAGAGTTCACTCTAACGCAACGAACTATAATTTGAACTCCAATTCGCAAAACGTATACCCACAAACACACACAAAATAGACGCCATAAACACCAAAACGCTACAAAATTGAAAGATAAAAATGCATACACAAAATGAACACAAATTATAGTTGGTTGCGTTCGAGAACTCTAATCCGTTTTTATTCGTGTTACCTTCAGAGCTGTGAGTATGGGGATAGTAGATCTGTTTTTTTCTAAACGGCAAAGCTGTTTTTTGCTCAGTTAATCTATTTTTATCCCATCATCTCTTTCTTTCCCATCTAAAATTAATTTATGGGGTGTGCGACGTGACACTACAAGTCTTGCCTGTAACCCTGACTGAATTGCGAGAGTAAGTCCAGTTCAGTTGGCTGATGCATTACCAAATTGTTCTTTGAAAACACGGTATCGGTTTTTTACTGAAGTTCATTTTAACAATTCTAAAGTTCAGGAAACGAAAATGCACAATTTCAGAACTTGAATACTTAAAAACATCGTTAATTTTTTCGAATTTTGTTGAATACTTACCAGTATTCTGCAAATTTTCGACTGACTGGACACTCGTCTGGCTTCATCAGGCACTATGATTTCTAAAACTTGTTCCTACGACATCATCTCCATTGTAATCACGTTTTGAACGTAGCGTTCTAGCTTGTGCCTGGCATGACCTCCTGTATTTGGTTGGCACGTTGTTCCAATAATGGGAAAGCAGTTCGGTGAATTCTTCTCTTAGGAGAAAACGAATTCCTGGGTTTGAGGGGCCTTGTGTGTTCATATGTTTTGCGGTTTTTTTCACGTGCTGCTGGATTGCCAGCGATTCCAGTCCACGAAGGTGTCTATCGAAAGGTACATTTGATTTAAGCAATTTGTCAGTTCTTTCCCATCCGATTTTATGCTTTGTCGCCATGTGGTGGGTTGTGATGCTGTGTTCACTCACTTTATTACATGTGTCATTCATATGCTGCTTAACCCTTGTTCGGACTACCTTTCTCGTCTCGCTGATGTAAACTGCATTGCACCCACTCCATGGAGCTTGTTAACCATCCTTCCTAGTATTCCTGACTTTCAACGTCACCAGCAAGACAGCTTCCACCGTCCGCCTGTTTCGGCCTCATAGATGACTCTATCACAAAGCCACACTCGGAAGGCTGAAGGGCCTCAGACTTTCGCCGCTGGTTGCCACAGGTCGCGATCTCCACCATTTGTCACTCAGGACACACTGGATTGTGCACCTCCTTTCAGCCCCACATTAGAACGACCCTTGGCATCTCTTTTCACCTGTAACAGTGTGGACTCGCTTAGTCATCCTTCTGCACGTAATGCTGGCATCCTTGAGGACATTTCGCCATCTTCAGCTACAACATTGACCTCTTCGTTTCCACTGTGTCGCGTCTGTCCTCTCCCATGACCTCCTGGTGTGCCTCGCCCAGACTCCGTTTTTTTCCGGCTTGTGGCTGCCTTTCCGGTTGCCTCAGTGACGGACTTGTTCACCCTCACAAGAACTTGCGACTACGTAGTTGCTACTGGAAGCACCCAGGAGTGCCTAATACTGTTTCTACACCGTGCCTATTGTTTCAAGCAGAACGTGGACACTCTTCTTGCAACAGTTTTTTTGTTCCTTTTGTTCTTGTTTGTTAAAAGAATTTTATCCTTTCCTCAGTAGATCAAGATTTAAGATGAATTGGAGTCCGCATTAAGCCTTTCTTGTTATGGAATTAATAAACCACTACTCTCAATTTATATTTTAAAAAATGAAGAATGAAACAATGGACAGACTCGTCGAAGAAATTACTTGTGGCAAGTATGGGGGCCTTGCTTTCGACCTTCTCCATCCACAGACGACTGTCCAGCATTCTCTGACAGCATGCATCATAATTTGTCTTTGTCTCTGGTTTCGGGACTTTGAACCTTTGGGTCTTTCTCACACACCCTTTTGGAAAACACTTTCACCAATGCCTGCCTTCAGCCAGCTTTGCTTCTTTCATTTCCTACCCTATCTTATTTGCCTGTCGCTGTAAGTTACAACTCTGTCATCTTTCACTTACTATCACTTACTATCGCCTTGCTTCCTTGGCTTTCGATTTGGAGGGGGAGATCAACAGGATGTTTTTCCTGACAGTGAACATAACATCTCAGATTGGTCCTTGAAGTACACTTCGATTAAGTTCAGGTCACGCAGGTCGGACTGCCTCTTTCAACCTCTGCCACCCTTTTTGACCACGTTTCGCCATACCGACTTGCTCTATCCCTGGGCTCCTTCTGCCCTCAACCGACAGTTCTTTCAAGCCACGCTTTCCCACAATTCTGCGCTCAGTTTTGGCGGGAACATTCCGTCTGTCACAGATCGTGTTGTTACGACTACTCTTACTCTCTTCTGTGGTGGATCGTTTTGCATCAGCGTGACTTCTCAACCTTCGACTTGGGTAAACGCCGTCAAATTGTGCCAACTTCACCCAATTCTTCACACAGTGATCCTCAGAAGGACATTGCTTCTCAGTTTTCGCCCCATGCTTTTGTGCGGCTTCGTATTGCTGAAAAATGTTCGTGTGCCGCCATTGTTTCCGAAGAGCCCAGACTCTACCAACATCAAGTATGCCTCACAATTGATGAGCCTACATGAAAAGATATTGATGACGCAGCATAGATCCAAGGCTCGCAAGGAGCAGCGTGCATGCCAGAAAGAACGAGAACCTTTGTATGCATCTCAACACAGGGTTCGTACACGGCGTTGAATTCCTTGAAAAGCCTTCAATTTTAAAACCGAAAATTCAAGGCTTGAAAAACCTCGAAAATTGGTATTTTTTTTGTAAGAGCCTTGAAATTGCCTTGAATTTTGTTAGCATACTATGTTTGATGAAATACAGTCAATGTATGCTTAAATTTACATTTAAATAAAAAAAATAGTTAGTCTGCCCAATCCTTATCTTCTGTTAACGATACGAGTTGCATTTGTTCGTATTCACGTGTAAATGCGGTATTGGAAAGGCAACTTGTCCCCCGACGGAGACAAACTAAATAACTTTTAAATGAATGTTTATTCAATTATGTAGTATAGGCTAGCAAAAAGATTGAATTTATTTTAAGGTAATTTTTAACAATTTGGTGTGCAAAACGGCCTTGAAATTGACTTCGAGTTGGCCTTGAAAAGCCTTGAAAAGGCCTTGAAAAATGGATTAGTCTCTGGTGAACAAACCGTGTCAACAAGCTACTGTGGTCGTGCAACCATCCCAGTCGACTTCTCGTTCCGGCTCTTCCAAACGAAAGCAAATCAAGCGACTGGCACCACTTTGACCTTTTCGTGAGCAGCTGTCTACGTCGGGTTTTCTGTCCAGCTGCAGTACGGAAACCTGCAATGTCGCTGTCTCTACAGCCAGCAACCTCGCCACGACGGCACAAGAAGTCAAAGAGGCTCCGCGTTAAGAGTTCTACCTCTCACGCTACTAACGAATCAACACTTTCGGCCCAAAGCCAGGTTGCCGTAGCTGTTCCTCTTTCTACCTGAACAACTACGGTCCCCCACAACAGTCTTCTTCTGAAGTGTCTCATGCTCATCCCGCCGTGCGGAGCTCTTCAGTTGTGGTAAACCCCGTCTCTTCACAGGTCAGCCCGTACAACATCGTTGCTGCTCTTGTCAGTATGCCTTCCTATCATTCTTTGGGTCCTGGACTGGCAAAGAAGCTTGGCCAGGGTCTCCGGTTGTCAGTTCGACGATTTCAACCATTCTCTAAGAATTCTCCCTGTCGCCACCTACATCTAATATCTGCTTTCGGAAGTAGAGGTTCTGCGTGCAGTGAACGTCGATTTTATTGATGAAGTGTCTCACCTCCTACATCAGGTTTCCCTACGATGATTCCAGCTTGACCTTGCCAACTCCAAGATCAAGTTGCTTTCTCCTACGTCTGATAATTCTCAGCTTTCGTGGTGTCTGCAACACGGTAAGCTGTCAGCTACCCGTAAGCCACCCTACAAAAGGTCTGTTATCCTATCTGCGGCTTCAACGAAAGTGTGGACACAAGTGTCATGATCCTTATCGTGCGGCCCCGCTTTCACCTTCTGCTGTTCCACCACTCGAGGTTCCAGCAATTGCCCAACCCCACCACACATCCCGCTGGATTTTGAAAGCTCGTTGTGTCTCTTGTCGTCGATGTGGCACCAATATCAAGTGTTTCTGCAGCGAGGAATCGTATCGTCCTTGGTTGGCTTTTAACGATTTTTTTTTCTCCCACCAGATAAATTTACCTCTTATTCGATATGGCAATATGATGACGCTACAGAGTTCCTCTCGGTCTGCCCCGGCATCATCCAATGCTTATATCACGTCAACAGAGACCTGCGTTTTGCAACCTGTTGCAAAACAGCCAAGGGCTACTCACTCGGCTTCGTCTTTAGCTATAGCAGCGTGCTTCTAACTCGCCATTGAACTTAATGTCGCATTGAGGAACCTAGGCCAGACTTGTTTTCGACCTTCTCGCAAGTTCACTTGACACTTTCATCACTGATACCCTTTGGATCACTTCTTCCTTATAATCAGAAACTGGGATTCATTCAGACCTCGCCTTCTTTCCGCCGTCTGCATTTGTAATATCAACCCCTTCTCGCCTACGAATTATGCATCCAGGTAACTATACTTCTTTCGCCTTTCACCAAAAATGGGCCTGTTTCTTTACTTCTGTATTTTTTTTCTGGCTTATAAATGTACTCATTTGGATGCCACAGGACTACACTAACTCTGGCCTTGGTTCCTCCATTTGCATATCATCTTCTTTCTATTCGCGCACTTTATATATTATCCACATATCTGTGTATTTAACCTTTTGCATATCAAACTTTCAAGCCCACCGCGAACTCTTGATCATTGCAGCTGGACTGGCTGGCCTGGTCTCATCCGACCTTTCGAGTTTTTTAAGAACTCAGTACCTGGTCTCAGTACTCGACCTTTTGCTCCGGACGCTCTCTTCTACTTGTCACCATATTACCTTTCTCAACATGAGGTTCGTTGGCCCATCAGCTCCAGCATTTTGTCAGCGGTGTTTTACAGGACCTTCATCCAGGATGACAGGTACTGTATGTTCATGACCATCTTGGCTTGTCACTGAACAACTTTCCCCCAAACTGAACCTCCCCTTCTTTCTTTTGGCTATACATAAAAAAATGTTAATAATATTACAATGAGAATTACAACGCACCCTACGTGCTTTCAACTACAGTCTTCAAAGAAGAATGAAGTTGGACTATGGCATTGCAAGGCCTACACCTCCATCATCTTCGGAAGTCGCGACAGATTGGATCTGTCACCCTCTACCGTCGTCTCTTTCGACTGTCGTCATTCCACTTGCCGAGGTTCTGCCTCAGCTACACTTTTCATGTATTAGTCAAAATTGTCTCCGTTCTTTCGGTTCTTGGGGTAGCTGTGACCCCGGGAGTGCCAGCTCGTAACCTTTGAGCCGCCACCATATTTGGTGAGGTCTACTTAATGCTAAAATATAGGTAATATACATTTTCTGCGGCAACTAGAAACATTAAAATGCTGGCTGCAACCGGCTGATTTTGTTTCTATTGCCTAACCGAAAACATGCATTCCTATACCCACGCTGCCGCCCCTTCTTGAGTCACCACCTGACGTATTAAGGGGAACGAAAGATGAAATGGGGTCGTGACTCGGCGCCAAGGGCGGATCAAAGGGAGGGGCCGAGGGGGCTGCGACCCCCTCCAAGGCAAATAAAAAAAGGAAAACTTGCACCATTTTTAAAAAAAAGCAGTTAAATTACGAAAAAATGCACGAAAACGTAGAAAAATCATCCTGCGGCCCCCTCCAAGACTTCGTTCTGGATCCGGCCTTGTTCGGCGCTTTTATAGGAGGATGTGCGGACGCATGCTCATAAGGGTTAATGAGCTGGCAGTAGCCCTACGAACGTTGCTTCTCTAGGGAAAGAGCATTCGAGAACAAGAATGCTAAAATATAGGTACCGGTAATTTATATTTTCGGATATGCAATAGAAACAAAAATCGGCAAGTTGCACCCGGCATTTTAATGTTTTTTTAAACTGCAAATGCAAGAGTGAGTAGTTGTTAGCTGAAGTTTTTATTGTTATATTACATTTGTAACAAAAGAGAGAAAAATAATTCCTTAAGCTTTATTCTTAAATGCTATGGTATTCTAAAATTCTCACAGCATTTATCCGCCTGACACGGTACCTGCCCACTTTCGAGCCTCTTTTGTGCTAGATTAATGCTTACAACCACTATCCAAGTTAATATGTGTACTAGGCTGATTACTACATGCCTTTTTTTCTTTAGCAAAGTGTAATTTGAGTATTAAACCATCTAAGGGAAAACAACGATGCGACTGAAAGACTGAAACTCGTCAGAAGGGGAAACGTGCGTGGTTATATGAGTAACTGTAGAGGGTGGCCAGCAAAAAAAAGCATAACCTGAAATTTTTACAATTCCAACATTTTTATAAGTTGTTGAAAGCATATTTTTTTTTCAAAAACTTCAAAAAGTAGGACACACCTTTTCGGAATCGGAATGGGATTCTGGATGCACAAAAGATGTTCCTATTTAAAGTTTGAATTTTCAAAAATTTCAGGTTGTGCGCTGTTTGTGAACCACCCAGTATGTTCTGACATTCATGTTCTAATTGAAAATATCAGTCTGAAATATTGTTTAAAATATTACATGTCATACACCACAACAGAGGTTGCTTATCGCAACTTAAATTGTATTATCTACAATTTATTTTGAAAAATAGCATTGTTTTAGTAAGATCAACAAAATCACTGTATAGTCTAAAATAAAATTATCAATTGTTAGGTGATGTGGCTGAAATGATTTTGTCGTGAAATTAACAGAGTGGCCATCGATAAAACTTAGTAAGTTTTGTAATCGTATTAATGCCAGGCACTTCACAATATGATCCACACTTTCAAGCTTTGTATTGTTTGCCTCCAATTCCATTGTGGAGGCAAATGGTACTGCTACTACATATAGAGAGATGGTGGTGCTGTAAAAAACATAGAAGACGCGCCCTAACACATAAACTACAATGTTAAAGAAACGAAAATGGATGTAAATATTGGCAATAAACAGAAACGCAAAGAAGCCAACATCGTGAGCAGCTGAGGAGATAGGTGAGCAGAGAGTGGCATCATGAGTCCTGAGCTAGGGCATGTGAATTTTTTCGTCATGATGTCTTGATTTGTCTAGCTCTTTAGTGTTGGTTCCATTGTAGTCAGGGTGTATTGGTCATTCCATGCACATTTCACGGTGAAAGCATTTCATTTACAGGAGAGACTTAGGGTACTCCAATGCTTTCAGAAAAAAACTGGCAGTCTTACACTTCCAGACTCGTTGTTCTAGAAGGTGACCACCATCTTTGCTTCAAAATGGCAGTCGATTCAGAATAATGAAACTGTTGTTTCTAGTCGTCGGCACGAAAATGCTACTACCTGTAAATTTAAATGCATTCAGTTCCTCGGTGCGCTTTAATGTCTTGAGGTTTTTCGCTCTCTAGATACGGCCAGTGCGCAACCCCTGCGCAGCCCTACTATAAAAGAAGACGGCCCAGCCAGATCTCTTTTCCTCAAGCTCTCTTCGAAGATGGTCGCTCTGAAGTCTCCAACATCGTTCGCCTCTAGATCTACTCGCCGGTTGAAGTGCCCTCACTCAAGATATTTCGTCGAAAGCCCTCGCCCAGAAAAACTTTCTTCAAAACACTCTCGCCTTGAAGCCCTCTCGTCAAAAGTTTCTCGCCCAAAGATCTGTCGTCGAAGCCTCTCGCACTGAAGAACTTTCGTCGAAAGCCTGTCGCCCAGAATAACTTTCATCGAGAGCCTCACCTGAAGATCTTTTGTCGAAAGTATGTCGTCCAAGATGGTCGCCACTACTTCACTGACAAGCCCTCCGCCAGAAGATCCAAGCATCGTCTTTCTGCCTTCTCCTGCGCCAACTGACGACCTTGATGGCCCATCACCACTCCACGGCCTCGCTCATCCCATGTGGTCAACGCCGGCTTTCGTCCAATTCGTCATCCACCTCATCCTCCCCTGCGCCAGATAATGACACACCTGGCGCCCGATGGATCTCTCGTCCTCAGCATCTCGTCACCAACCCAAAGGATTGCCGTCTCAGGAAATTCATCACCTAAAGTACCTACAAATTAAAGACTTCTCTTACAAAGACAAGCCGGCCAATCCCGCCTCTCCGCCTGCCACACACGATACCTTGTACGTCCGTGAATGGATAGCATCATCTGATAACGACTCCAGGAAAAGAAAACAAGCTTCTAAACAGAAGTCACCACGACAAAGAAATATTTTTTAACAAAAAAATGGATTTACAACGCTTTCTCAGCTCTTATCATCCACCCTGACATCGGCATCACGACCCTGACATCGACCCTGATATCGACCCTGACATCGATCCTGACATCGGCATCACGACAACGCATTCCACACCAAGTAAACTTTGAAAGGCAGCCGCTCGACCCTTACGAAGACTCCCTGCAAGATGACACCGACTCAACAGCAATCCTAATTTTCGACCGCCTGCAAGCAGTCGAAGCCATCGTTTCGGACAACTACCTGTAAAAACCTGGAACGACCACTGCCTCGAACAAAAACAGAGGGCTTTCAACTGGATTCAGCTTCGGCCTCCGAGAAAGGAACAACAAGGAAAGAGCATGAATCGGCCATTCAACAACCCTGATGACTATACTGCTATGCACAGGAGGCTCCCTTTTGGGGAAGGGTGAACTCCTTGAACTGTACAAAGATTCCCCTCCACCTCGTCCAGGCCGGGTATCATGGTTCTTTCACTCATCAGCTGATGGAGCAGCTAACCCAAGGCAATTTGAAACCTACCATCAATCTGAATTCCTTGCCACCGAAGCAAAGATGGATTTCGGAACTGCACTGTTCATCCCCAAAAGAGGTGACGTTCCAACAACTGTCCTGAAGGAAAACGACAGGATTTTGCGCTTAGGCCTATGTGCCGCATCCCAGCGATGTCCTTGGCACTGCAATCAACGCCCTTTGCGAAAGATTAGCCCTAGAATCGAACAAACGGACCATTAAACACCTGCACTTCTTAATCTGACGATCGCGAAAAAGCTAATGCTTTTAATCAGGAATTTCTGAAAAACTCAGTCGTGGATAACAACAGCCACATCCCTCCTGCTTCTCCGTTCTCCCTCCTTCTAAATAATTCCTTCGGCGATTGTAAACATCTATTTAATCAAAACCAAATTCTTAAATATCTTCTGCGTTCCAAAGCTAGCCATTCCATTGGTCCTGACGGACTATCTGCCTTTGCCTATAAACAGATTGCTCCTCAAATTTGCCCGCCCCTTCAATTGATTTTTTTCTAAATCTCCTCAAACCGGAAGCATCCCTCCAGCTTGGTCGACCGCTAACGTTGTACCTATTCATAAAAAGGGTAATCCATCTGATCCTCAAAATTATCGACCTATTTCTTTAACAGTCACCCCTTGTAAAATCATGGAAACCTTCATTAAGTCTGAAATGTTAAACTTCCTAAAACAAAATGATATTACTCTAAACGATCAGTTCGGTTTCCTTCCAGGAAGATCTGTCACGCACCAACTTCTAACTGTACTTGATTGTTGGACTCAGGCACTCGATATCGGCATTTCCACCGACGTGATTTATTTTGATTTTCGTAAAGCCTTTGAATCTGTGGTACACTCCAAGCTTCTTTTTAAATTAAAAGCTCTTGGTTTTCCAAATTTTATAATAAATTGGATCCACGCGTTTATCTCTGATCGTTCGCAGCAAGTCACTGTGGCGGGTTAGTTATCTTCACCGTCCCGACTTGTCAGTGGTGTCCCTCAGGGCTCGGTCTTGGGGCCAATTTTGTTTGTGATTTTTCTTAACGACCTAGACGTTCGTCGGGATTTTGTTGATCAATCCAAATTTGCTGATGACTTGAAGGTACACTCGCAAATTCTCTCAAATTATGACCATCAAATCCTTCAAGCATGCATTGACGAAGTTTCCTCTTGGGCTGAATATTGGCAACTTCCCATCTCTGTAAAAAAATGTTTCCACTTCACTTGTGGCAAGAAATTCTTAAATTCCTTTTATACCCTAAATTCTTCCAAACTAGACTTTGTTGAGTTCGCACGGGACCTGGGTGTCTGGTTCAGGGTAGACTTGAAACCTACCATCCATTGTCATAAGATTGTCACTGCGGCTAACAGACAATCGGCCATTGTCCGTCGTTGCTTCGCTTCAGGTAGGCGTAGCATCCTCGTTTGGGCATACTACGTTTATGTCCGGCCCTTCCTCGAGTTTGCAAGCCAGGCGTGGTCTCCGTGGCTGCTTAAGGATATTGATGTTGTTGAGTCAGTGCAGAGGCGGTTCACCAAAGCTCTGCCTGGACTGCGCCATTTAACCTATGCCCGGCGTCTGAAGCTCCTGGGAATGGACTCTCTGGAACTTCGTAGACTTAAGGCTGACCTTGTTCTAACTTATCAGATTTTAAATCACCACAGCAATATTCCCTTGCCCTTCTTTGATCCGTCACACGTAACCCATACCCGTGGTCATCACCTTAAATTACTCAGACCCACTTTTAGCCTTAATTGCCGTCAATATTTCTATTCGGTTCGGGTTGTCCCAGTTTGGAATCACCTGACCTCCGACATCATCTCAGCCATGTCTGCCGCTGCTTTCAGGGCTAAACTTAAGAACGTGGACCTTCGCAGATTTTTATCGCGACCAGAGCATTGTCTTTGACAGACTCTTCTTTTTTTACTCTATCTTCCTACGCCTTATCATCTAAATGTAAATTTTGAGTATGGTTGTTAGTGGAACCTTTCTGGGGCCCTTACCATTTCTCGCTGCCATTGAGTGGCAACAAAATAAAAATCTTATCTTATCTCCGAATTGTTCAAAAAGATGTCTTTCGCCACCTTCCATGCTTTCAACTGGTTCACTAGGGCTCTGTTCAACTCAAGCCTTCTGCTCCGTGACATCGCCTTGGCACGACATCGAACCTCAATGCTTCAACCAAGCACATCCTGCGCAACCTCTCCCTTCATGAATCTGACACTCTGTTCAGGGGTCTCATCCCAACCTTGGCACCTCACGTGGACATCTCTCGCAAACCGAAATCACCACCCTAGCGAAACTCTGAACAACCCTTTCGGAAGCCACAACCCACAGTCCTTCATCATCTCAATCACATACTCATCAACCTAAAACCCAGTCCAACTCAACCCAAGACAGGAACTCTTTTGCAAAAGAGAACAGCCACAACAACAACAGGAACTGCCGCAGCTACACACCTGACAACCGCAGCGAATACTCCACCTCCTCCAACAAAAGTAGATCTCGTCACCGCCAATCACTACACTCATATCAGGCCGGTCAGCGGACGCCTCCAATTTTTCCAACCGGCTTGGAAACGGATCACATCCGACAAAACGATCCTCTCCATAATCTTTCTTGGCCTTGGGCCCTACTTCACGACAAAACCCATCCTCCGATCAACACCTCCATGAGAATTTGCAACCAGACCCTTCCCCGCCCTGATGTTGGAAGTAACCGAACTCTTCAACAAGAACGCCATCCGCCTCTGCTCGGATCATTCCAAGCCTGGCTTCTACAGCTCCATTTTCCTCTGACCAAAGAAGTGTAGCGGCGAGAGAATGATTTTCAATCTCAAACCTCCCAACCGTTTCATGCACAACATTCACTTCAAAATGGAGACCCTGGATTCCATTCTACTCTCACTCAAACCCAAGGAATGGACAATTTCCATCGATCTAGAAGATGCTTATCTCCAAGTTCCGTTACACCCATCCTTTCTCCAATACTTTCGATTCATGTACCAAAACAAAGTATACAAATCCCAAACCCTTTTGTTCGGGCTAAACGCTGCACCCCGAATTTTCACTCAGGTATTGAAACCTGTCCTCAGCCATCTCCATCGCCATCAGGTCACTGCAAATGCCTTCCTTGATGACTGGCTGTTCAACAACAAGACTAACAACAGCTACTCCACAACAAACAATTCGCTATCAACCTCCTACACAGCCTGGGGTTCGGCATCAACTGGAAAAAGTCGAGACTCGTCCCCTCCCGGATTTTCATCTTCTTCGCAGTAGAATTCAACCTAGAAAACGTAACAGTGACACCATCATCCGAATGAAAGACCAACCTTTTAGCTCACGGCCAACCCTTCTCTAAGACACCCAACCACTCGCTCAATCCCTAAAACTCCTACCCTATGGCAGATGGATGACTCGCCCCTTCCACCACTTTCGCATCGACATTAGGGGCTCTCACCACCCAACATCCAAAGCCACCAAGCCCTCCGACTCAAATTTTCCATGGGAATGCCTGCATTGGTGAATGGACGAAACCAACCTAGCCAATTCGGTCTCTCTACATGAACTACCTCCGGACCTCCTCCTCCTGACGGATGCATCCCTGACGAGGTGGGGAGCCCACATCCAAAACCACGAAACACCCTGGAACCTGGCCTCCCGGCACATCCGACCACATCAACATCCTCGAAATGAAGGCAATCCTCAACGCCCTCTATCATTTTCAGCACCCTGCAGCAAACATAACAGTCCAAGTCCAAGCTGACAACACCACAGCCATGGCTTACATCTGGAAGGAAGGTGGAACCCACTCTCGCCCTCTACATCAAATCTCCTCCGATGTCTTCAAACTTTGTCAGGAAATCAACACGACTCTTCAACCACTCCACATTCCAGGCAACCGGAACATGATAGCAGATGCCCTTTCTCGCAACAAACCACCCTCAGGGGAATGGCTCTCAAGACATCAATCCGCGAATATCTCTTCAGCATCTGGGGCAAGCCCATGATCGACCTATTTGTCACGAGGCACAATTCCAAACTTCCCAATTCATCAGCCCAGTCCCGGACTACCGAGCAAGCGTTGGTGTATGCACTGACATTTACCTGGAAGAACCTATACGCCTACCTATTCCCTCCATTCAAACTTCTGCCAACAATCCTCACGAAGACAGAACAGACCCAAGGCCTCTTTCTCCTGATCGCACCCAACTGGCCAGCGTCTCCGAGGTTCCCACAACTTCTAAACCTTCTCGTAGATCTTCCATGAAAACTTCCTGATTTCCCAAACCTACTGTCTCAATAGAAAGGAACCACCCGAACTCCAGGATCTTACATCTGCACTGGTGGCTACTATCATCAAACTCATCAAAGAGGCAGGAATATTTGAAGAACAGGCCATCAGAATTGCCAGTAAAACACTTTGCAACTCAACCAACAAAATCTACAACAGCCGCTGAGAAAGATGGTTTCACTGGTGTAAGCGACAGAAAGTTAATCCAATCAATCCCCCTATGTGAGAACTCTTAGTCTTTTTCACCGACCTTTTCAAAGATGGACTAAAAGGCTCCACCATACTCATGTACCGCTCGGCATTGAATTCAGTCTTCAAAGCTGTAGGAAACAAACACCTCCTTGGGCTTTCGCATCTCCACACTACTGAAATCTTTCGAAAACAAACGTCCCTCCGTCCACAAAACCTTTCCTCAATGGGACCTCCCGCTCGTCCTGGAATCACTCATGAAGGAACCATACGAGCCAATTCAAACCTGTCACATCAATCACCCCACAAGGAAGACAGTTTTTCTAACATCACTTGCCGCAAGTCTTCGAACCAGTAAAATGCAAGCTCTCTCAAGTGACCCTGCTTACTGCTTCTTCAACAACTGTAAATTCGTCCATCTAAGGCCTCGTCCCGACTTTCGTGCCAAGACCCAGAAACCCTCTGAACCATCAAAGCCAATCATTATTCCAGCGCTCACAAACTTCATTGGTGATGAACCGGATAGAACACTATGCACCGTTCGGGCCTTACGTTACTACATCAAGCATACAGCTGACCCCAACTGCAGAAGAGGCCGACTTCAACTCTTTCTCCCCTTCACCAGAGGCACTACGTCACGTCTGCCACCATGATATCAAACTGGATCAATAAAGTCATTGACAGGGCTTACGATGACCAAAACATCAGCTGCACCGACGAAAACATCAGGGTCACAGCACACGAACTCAGAGCACTTTCAACCTCATGGGCTTTTCACAACCAGGTCTCCATCGCCGAAATCCTCCAAGCCGCATCATGGAGAGGCCAAACTGTCTTCACAAGTCACTACTTCAGAGACATGACAAGACAGAAAGATGGACTACATCGTCTGGGTTCCATTGTGACTGCCAGATGTGTCATCCGACCCCTTTAAGCACTAAATACAGAAACGAAGACCTACAGAAGGCAGAAGCAAGACCTCATCTCTAACAAAACGGCCCTTTTCAGGGCCACCACATCCTACGAAGCGATACAAATACCTGTTTCTGTTTATTTTTATCAATAAAGTGCAAAGTTTTGTTAAACCTTTTCGGGCAGCCAGTCTGCAACCTGGGGTAACTCGTCATGATGTTGCCAGCCACCTATATTGACGAGGTCAACTGTAAATGCAGTTAAATTTTACAGGTAGGAGAAATTTTCCTGCTGACGACTAGAAACCTAAAGTTTTCCGGGGTCAAAATTGGTTTCTATCGTCTTATCGAAAATGTATACTACCTGTAAATACCCACCCTACCTCCCCTCTTGAACCACCATTATGGTTGACATATCGAGAGGAAAAGAATGGCCATCTGGCCGGACCGTCTGCTTTTATGGAGGGCTACGTATGGTGACGCATGCACAGTGGGGTTGCGCACTGGCCGTATCTAGAGAACGAAAAACCTCAAGCTATTAAAGAGCACCCAAGAACTGAATGCAATTAAATTTACAGGTAGTATAAATTTTCGATAAGAAGATAGAAACCAATTTTGACCCCGGAAAAATTTAGGTTTTTATGAAACTAATCACCCGATTTCAATTTTCTAAACATCGTTGGAAAGGGTATATTGCCAGCTAAAACTTATGTCCTATCAAGGATAGTATTAACGGTTCGGCAGCTACACAGATTCAGAGAGTCCAAAAAAAAAAAAGATCTTTGCAAATTTTACTCTCTGTAGTTTACTGCTCAGTGATGAAATATAGGAAAACAAGACATGGAACAAGACAGTGTTAGCTATAGCTGCAAGCAAACAGCGTTCTTATCGTCATGATTCGATGCATGGCCTACACCGGAAGTAGTCTTTCCTGTATCTGGCTTTGGCAATGTTACTAATAATGGAGGACGAATTTTTTAATCACAGATAGCGCGTCCCCAACGTTTACAGAAATAGCATTACAAATGATTGCAATCTTTGCTGTTAGAGCCTTTCCAATAGTAAAACCGTAAAAACGTACGATTCCCAGTCTAATGTTAACTGAATACCAAATTTCAGCTAAATCTGTCGCATAAAATATTCTATATCAGTGGCAGAAGTTTTTATCAACTTTACATCCATTGCATAAAACCGAAAATCGACGATCGTTACACCCTTTTTAACCTAGAAGCAGCTGACACCTTCTACTGAGAATCAGCTATATGGTGTTAGGGCGCAAAGACCGCCTATTTCAACAAATTCTAGGCTGATTGGCTTAGAGTTTACCCTCTACATCGTCAAATTCCCGAAAACAGTTAATCCGTGGCTTTCAGATAAAAGTACCACAGCCAGTTTGGTTTGTTTTTTGTTTTTGCTTTTGCTTTTAGGGAGCTTAATCCAAACTGGGTTGTCTACCCTGTGAACTTGGCAGACGTGGTGCTTTCTTGTACTCCGCTGATCCAATTACATCCACATCTACTTCCACATTATCATATCAAAAACCAAAACAGGTAAAACGAGCCACCAAGTTCCGAATGGTTCGGCCCTTCAAAGGAGTGATATCAACAAAC
>JAHWFP010003964.1:0-11569 GCA_023313725.1 Lithobius niger
TGAATATGGCCTGTAAAGGTGTTGAATGTTCCGGAACATGAAAGTAGGAAATCTTCTGAATATGGCCTGTAAAGGTGTTGAATGTAGCATGTAATAAGTAAGTAATTCGTGGAACATTACAGGGTAATTATGTAGTTTAATCGAACCACTCCAAATCAATAAATTTTTTAACTAACCGACGCAGATCTTCATCCTCTTCCCATTTCAAATTAAAATATTTGGGGGAAATGTGTTTTTTAAATTCCGAAAAAAAATATTGAAAGCACGTAAAACGACAGTAGCAAGAAAACCTGATTTCCATCACAATGAAAGAAACGGAAATTATTTTTCTTCCTCATTTCTTTCCAAATTACGAGCCTCGCTAACGTTGCCGTGCTCGCTGCGGCTAAACACATAACATCAGGAACCGCAGCTAAACCGCCTATAAACTGAAGAAGCGCCGGCGCCTCCACTTCTAAGATGAAGAAGCGCCGGCAACGCCAGCAAGGCAGCATAGTTTGGAACATTATTTTCCGTTTTCTGGAAGTCACCTTTTCGTGCTACTCCATATCCAGGAACATGGCTGCCACTTTAACATGGCCGGCCGATCGTTTTACGGGTGTACAATCATTTCGTCACAAACCTCTTCGTCACATATACATTCGTCACACTCATTTCGTCACACACTATTCGTCACACTCTAATCGTCACACTTATTTCGTCACTGATTCATTTCGTCACTCCAACTACGTCACACGCTACTCGTCATATACACTGCTCGTTACGATCATTTCGTCACTCATTCACTTGGTCACTCAAACTATTCGTCACACACTTTTCGTCACACACTACTCGTGACGCTCAATTCGTCATTCATTCAGTTCGTCACACCAACTATACGTCACATGCTGTTCGTCACACACTGCTCGTCATACTTATTTCGTCACTCGTTCAATTTATCACTGCAACTATTCGTCACATGCTATTCGTCACATACTACTCGTCACGCTCATGTCGTCTCTCATTCACTCCAACTATTCGTCACATGCTATTCGCCACACACTACTCGTCACGCCCAATTCGTCACTCATTCAGTTCATTACATCAACTGCCCGTCACATATGCTATTCGTACAAAAACATTTTACAAATTAAAAAAAAAATTCCTAAAAAAGTTATTACTAGTGTTACAAAATCAACCTGTAAAAACCTGAAAAGCCTATAAAGAACCTATATTTTTTAAAAGCTGGTTTCGGAGCGATGAGTTTTTGAATTGCAATCTCGTTTACATTTTAGTTTATTGAACGAAATCGGGTGACCAGAGCTTAGCCAACCTGACGAGGTTGCCTTTTCGTTGAGTGCGGGGGCGGCATAATTTTTTTTTTAAACAGTTCAGGGTAACTCGCTACATAGCTCTCCATGCAGCCCAGCAGCGTACAGAAAAAAAAAACTCGCTTAATCCGACTTAGGTCACGTGATCTAAGCTAACTACAACAACAACAGGTCAGATAGATTATCAGAAATAAAGTTAATTTTCTCATAATCACCACTTGTGGATGATAAGTAACGAAGTTTCGTCGCGAGATCCGGCCTGCCTATCTGAACTGTTTACGAAAAAAAAAAATATGAGGCCGGGCGCATGGAAATGTGGTTATTGGCAGGGTACTCTAAAAAACTCACACGCTCGCGGGAAAAAGTAATTGAGGATGAGTCGCGCACACACACAAAAATGAAATCGTATATTTATTTATTACCATTATTAGTACTTTGTAATTACAGCCGTAGTTTAATAATATCTCCTGATGCAGTCGTGGCCTGCTGTTTGAGCAGGGTTACGGCTACTCGAACATATCCCTGGTAGCGGTTGGACTCGTAGCGTGTGACGAACTAAATAAGAGACGAATTGGCGTGTCGAGTAGTGTGTGGCGAATAGTGTGTGACAATAGTTGGAGTGACGAACTGAATGAGTGACGAAATGAGCGTGACGAGTAGTATGTGACGAATAGCATGTGACGAATAGTTGCAGTCACAAATTGAACGAGTGACGAAATACGTGTGACGAGCAGTGTGTAACGAATAGCGTGTGACGTATAGTTGGTGTGATGAACTGAATGAGTGACGAAATGAGCGTGACGAGTAGTGTGTGCCAAATAGCATGTGACGAATAATTGGAGTGACCAAGTGAATGAGTGACGAAATGAGCGTGACGAGTAGTATGTGACGAATAGCATGTGACGAAAAGTTGCAGTGGCAAATTGAACGAGTGACGAAATAAGTGTGACGAGCAGTGTGTGACGAATAGCGTGTGACGAATAGTTGCAGTGACAAATTGAACGAGTGACGAAATGAGTGTGACAAGCAGTGTGTGACAAATAGTATGTGACGAACTGAATGTGACGGAAGTAGATGTGACGGAACGGTTTGTGACGAAATGAATGGGAACCGTTTTACGTGGTTTAAAAACGTTTTTGGATAACTAAAAACGTGCTTGGAGAACTAAAAAAAATATTTCCCCCATTTTTATAATGTGACATGAGAAGAGGATGAAGAACTGCGTCGGTAGCTACCAAAATTGAGCGATTTTGCGTGGTTCGGTTAAACTACATAATTATCCATTACCAGGACCTCTAAGGGAGGTGAGGGGTGGTGGCCTTCCCCCCCCCCCTCCCTCCCGCAGATCCGCTGTCAATGCACATAACTGTATTTAATAAACGATTCCGAGCACATTCTATAAAACAATTAAATACTACTACTATAGCTATTGAGAAGATCGACAAACAGGATGAAGGCCACCTGTTGCCCAAGCACTTTTTACCTATTTGACAGGATATGATGGTTTAGGAGAATGATCTGGAACACGTGAGCTTGCCACATCGGGGAATTTCCCGGACATTCAGGAAAACTATATACGCTTAAGCAAGCATTTGCCACGAAGCCAGTCCCCCACGAAATTCTGAAGGCACTGCACCACAGAGCACGTTGTTTGTGCATCACAATTCCGTTCTTTGCTTTTCACTATCTCTTGTTATGAAATACGAAATGTTTGCAGGCACCGTTTTCCTGGTTGTTGTCCTAGCTTGGAGCGCAGTCTTCGCTCAGACATGTTCGTGATTTTGACCCCTAGTAATTCTGTCAATCTAATGCTTTTTTACTAATTCGAATACTAATAAAATAAAAAAATTATCCCAATACTGTACACATTCGAGTTTTGCCGGCCTACGAATGGGAGAATGGGAGAGTCCAAGACTGGAATAAAATATTATACTATGCATTCTGTACTTTAAGATGAAGCCTAACCAAGTGCGGAAGGGAACCTAGCAGCTGCCTCGCCTCCACATGGCTAGGCTTCAGCGCAAAGCAGAGACTGCGTGCTATCCCAGTACCCGAACTCTTCCGTTCAGTCGTAGGCCCGGACACGGCAACGTCTCTACTACATCGTTTCGAGCTACCCGTTTTAATCCTGAATCGAAATCTGAATAAAGAAAAAATGCGTGTCGAATCCGGATTCCTTTTCTTGCCACGGTTTCTAGCGTTAGTTTCAAGCCATTGTCGTTGAATTATTACCGGATTATTTTGGCTTCGGGCAATGCTCTCACGTTGATGGCACGTCCAGGTCTTTAATTGTTTAATTTTTTTTATTTTTAAATAATTTGTAGCTAGCAGGCATAAAAACTCCTCTTGATTTTGGATCTTGGTGCTTTGTTCCTTTTGAATAAACAGTAAATGAAACTGGTTTACCGCATCCTGTTGTTGAAATGTTGCTAACATAATTCTGAATTGGACTCGCAAACAATTCTAAACTCTCATTGAAGAGAATGAAGCAAAGTATGTTCGACCTACATATAAATGAGTATCGGTTTAATTGGGGTTATCCGCTTCTTTACAGGATTTGTCCACCCCAGGACAAATCTGCTTTGCCATTTACGCATAAATGTGGATTTGTTGTGCACCCGAAACAGGGTATAAAAATGCAAAGTTTCGGTGTACAGAACAGCACAGTTTTCAAGCAAATAATTTTGGCAGTATGCTACTTCATGCAGAAAAAAAAAAAAGAGTGACAAATGGAAGCCACTACTCAAAGAGCAATTCTGAGTATTCACACATGAAAAAAAAAGAACCACGTCAACAACGAAAGGAACAACGGCAAATATCACTTCGCACTCGTGAAAACTACAACGAAAAAGTGCTTTGTGGAGAGAGCGAGAATATGTTATGTCCAGAAGGCAACTGAAATGTGTTCGCATCTGTATTTAGTATAGGGGAGAGGCGTTGTGCGCAGATGCATGACTGACGAGGACGGTTGTCGACTGAAGCTTGCAGCACACTACTGCGTTCAGTCCCGTTTCACCACGTCACGTCGCTGGCCGTCAAAGTTCTGTTTGGATTAAACGCATGAAAAATAAAATAAAGGAGCTGCGTATACTACTCCGTCCCGTTCCGTGACGGCCCTGTCGGAATGTCGAGGCAGTATCCTTTCAGTCAAAAACCGATCGCATCGGAGAAGTGTACGCACCTGCACCTGCCGTCACAGACGATGGCCGTCGTCGTCCGTCACGCGCC
Source organism: Lithobius niger (assembly GCA_023313725.1). NCBI lineage: Eukaryota > Metazoa > Arthropoda > Chilopoda > Lithobiomorpha > Lithobiidae > Lithobius > Lithobius niger. The sequence continues at coordinate 4,539 of JAHWFP010003964.1, forward strand.
TGCGCACAACCTTTCCCCTACTAAATACAGTAGCCAGCCTATTTCAGTTGCCTTCCGGAATTAAATGTCATCATGTCAGAGCGTACAAAATTATTAATACCTAATTTACTACGACTTTTTATTTAATTATAATTAAGGTCACTACAAGTCCTTCTTCATTTACATTGCCCATCTGCGCGCAATAAAATTTTAAAGCTCTGCCGAGCCGACTGACACGGTTAGCGATGGAAGCAACGTGCGCTGGACCATCCGTTGACGTTACTCGTTGGAACGGGACAGAACGGATCAGTGTGCGACCAGCTAGCGGGGGTGTGTAACCTCTCCGATGCGATCAGTTTAGACTGAAAGGATTCTGCTTCGACAATGCCGTCCGTTAGCCGACGGGTCGTAACGGAACGGGACGGGCAGTACATGCGCCTCCTCTAATTTATACGCTTTTAATACTAACAGAAATTTAATGGCCTGCGACGTGATGTGACGGAACCCATTCCATTCGAAATTTCTGAGTTGGAGCCCCGCCCCCCCCCCCCCACCCCAGGGGGCGCAGGCGAAATTCCGGTTGTACACAAAGGTTTAGCCAAACTTACATTGGCACGGTTTCACTGTCTTCATTCAACCCCTTCAAAAGTTGTGTGGGGGTATTGGGACTTTTGGGACACCCTGTATACCGGGGATTTTTATCTTTCCTCATGAACAAAGATAAACATCCCTGGTATATCGGCATAAACACCCGGTATATAAGCATAAACATCCGGTATATCATCTGGGTATATCACCCGCATTGAACCCTGACTTTTGGGATACCTCGTATACCCCGTGGCTTGGAAGCGGTTTTTGTGATCAACTCGTATGCCTACGTGTCATGGACAGTCCATTCAAGGTGGGGAGGGATGGAGATAAGCTTGAGCATTGAACGTGTGGATTTGTCTCTACCCGCCGCGAAAGAATGCACTGTACTGAGCCAGATAATCTGTGACACAATAATGACGGATACGCCATTTCCATGAAAAGTGCATGGCTGCAGCCTATTTTAGAGTGAGGCTCTCCCTTCATTATTAACCTTTTTCCGATAGTTGGTATATTTTGCTGTAATTTCCCTACTTTCGTAGTAATAAAAAAACAATAATAAAGTGCACAGCTTCCAGGTCCGTCTTTATTTTCCTTCAGTTAAAATATTCAAGGCATGAAGGTATAGTAAGGTGAGGAGTAAACGGCCGTACGGCCAGACCGCCCATACCAAGCTGTATCCTCTACTGTGATCATTGTGCGATTGTTGTAACCTTTTTTTTTAATTACTCTTATTAGCTCAATGTCCGGAAAATTGTGTCAAAGAAGTGAATGAAGACAACCAGCCCATGTGTAATTGTTGCCGTAAGTGTATACATTTTTATTCTTAATCAGAGCTGGCCAAAATTGGATTTAAAATATGATAAACATGTCTCATGCTGAGCTTACACTCATACACTTAGTCCCACAGAATAGTACAGTGTATTAACACAGTTGGATGTAAGGTCACACAGAATCATCTCTACAACAATTAAGAGTAGGACAGTTTTAAAACATTTTTAGGGAACAGCAAGTGGTAGGATACCATTTTTAGGGGACTGTAAAGGGAAAGATACTTGTACTTTGAGGAATCCTCCTCACTGCATTACAAAGTGGGATCCCTTCATGCAACACGGCGCCTTGAAACTACGACGTTGTGCTCATTAGCACATGGTAATCTATGCAAAAAAGAGCACCACTCCATTCCCCAATCACTCGATCGCATCTCACCACTCGTTTTCTTGCCACTGCGCAAGCGGTCGTGACTTACTGGTGTCAAGATTTTCGACCGATTTTCTAACTATGTTTTTCTATAAATGAATTTTTATTACACTGTTTCCTAATCTGACCCATTTTGTAAGACAGTGATGAGGATTCTGTGAAGTAGAAATGGAGATCCTGCAAAGTGCCAGACAACTTGTTCTCGCAAGAGAGAGAATTTCTCCGAGTATAATCCGACGAAACTCCGTTACAAATTACTTCCCGCCCGCCTCCCTGCTCGGAACCTGGGCTTTCGCCACGAAAAATAATGGAGAGACACGAGCGAGTGAGTGAGGATGGAGTGGGGAACGGAAGTGGCGCATTTTTTTTTTTTTTGCATGGCTTGTGATGTTTATGAGCAAATGGCGTATTCAGCGGGCCGTGTGGTAGGGAAGAGATCTCATTTTGTAACACAGTTTCGTCGAATTCCACTCGAAGAACTTAGAATCTCCTGCAAGAACAGGTTCTTTGGTAGAATCTCCATTTTCTGGGCATTGCAAAGGTAACGATATTTTTAGGAGACTTCAGAGGTGTAGATAGGTTTAAGGGACTGCAAATGGTAGGACAGTTTTAAGGGACTGCAAAAGGTAGGAGAGTTTTAGGGGTCTGCAAAGTGTAAGAAAATTTTAGGGAGAGTACAGGGTAGGATAATTTTCGGGGACTTCGGAGGGTAGAATAGTTTAGGAGCATTTTAGGGAACTGCAAAGGTACTGTAAATGGTAAGAGGGCACTGCAAATGGTAGGATAGTTTTAGGAGAATTTGGGAGTGTAAGGGCATCTATCTAAACACGCTATAGGGAAAAAATATCTAGTTGAAAAGGGCCTTAATTCGAAGATTTTCCTTATTTTTCTGATTCAGCCAAGTTTGGATGCAGAAAGTTGACTGGGAGAGGAGGAGGACGAGAGCTATTTTCAAGATTTTGGCTACCACACACACGTACATGATTAACTTAAGGCTCAGGCACCTAGGGATCATCAATCAATTTGTTTATTTGCAAAACAATTCCAGCTTTACACTAACTTGCTTAAAAATAAAATGGGAGATTTTGAAAGTCTGAATAATGCAGAGTGAGACTGAGTGAATCAGAACGGCGAAAAAGGAGACTGCTTTGGCATGGCACGAAGCACCCTGCAGGTAGCATTGTCAACGGTTGGTAACTTGCGAAATCAGGGCTGTTTCATTCTAGAACCAACCTATCAATGCAGTAGTTTTTCCATGCTCTATAGCTTCATGCACGAACTAGTTCCTTTATTGGAAGTTAAGTATTTAAATGGGTCCAACACTCGCTGTCCTACCGTCGAGCAAGTTTTATTGTAACAAAATTATTACTTATTTTTACTTTTTAATACGCAAATTCTTTTTGTTATTTGATCTTCGGGGTGGGGAGGGGGGCTTGGATCCGCCCCTGAGATCATCTGTTCGCATCTAGAGAGTGCAAAGAGTTCAACTTAAATTTTATGATTACAGGTTACCCAATAGAACATTTACTTTTCGGATTTGAGTCAGTTTAGCTTTCCTAAACCATGCGCAATGGCTATTTGCCGTGACGTCACCATGAGTTAGCCAATGACGAACGAGAACAACGGCTGTTTGGCCGTCTGATTGGACAAGCCCAGTCACGTGATATGCACGTCACAGCAAACAGCCATGGCGCGTGGTATAGGTTGTTAAGGATTGCTCAGTTACCTACTTCCTAACGTTAATTTAACAACAAAAAAACGCGGAAAAACGTGAAAAAATATGGGTCTATTTACATGTAGTAGTGTATAGTGAAGTGTCAACATACTATTTACATAAACTCTTTCAGGTATTAATATAATTCATTATTACAATTCTGTTTGAAAAATGAATACGTTACAGAATATTCAGAATTCTCTTTTCTGTTGATAGTACTTAGTTTCCACAAGCTTGTCTGTTGATTGTTGAATTTAGTCAATCAATACCCAGGTCCATAGGCCAGATGACCAGGAGTGGTTAACGCTCGCTAAAAACCTTTGAACCCTTTGATAAATACACGAACAATTTCGCTTTGGCTTTGTTTGCCGAAGCAATCGCACAATACACAATACATGGTAACAGCCAGTTTTATTTTTAATTCTTTTTCTAACAGATAAGGATCCGGATGTGCCCTTCTTGGGTCCATGCTCAGTAAGTATTTTTAACTTTTCACAATTGTAATAAACAAAAAATCGCTAGTGAAGGTTTAACTCCGGTGTTTAATACTATCCATTCTTTCGTTAATGTATAATTTTATTCCATTGTTTATTAGGCTTACATCTTATTTGAAAACGTGATTTGTCTGTATACATTTTGGCTTGAGTATATTTTTCGTTCTAGGTTAAAGTGGTCCGCACACCCTGATATTTATGAGATAATGTTTCTTTAATATTTTTTTGTTTATTTACGTTGCGTAAAGTAATGGAAGCTGAGTTGCATAAAACTATAAATATTTTAAAATTTACTATTCTGTAGGATCACGTTTTGCGTGACTCGGCGCACACTAGTTCGTTTAGATCTTCGAGCCGATTTAAAAAAAAAATTCTAAAAAAGCTAAATCAACCGTAACTATGTAAAGACACAATCTGGCAATTTGCACTGCCTGTATTGGAAGCGTCTCTTTATTTCCTCTTTTTGTGCATTGTTAGATGCGTCCATGCAGCAACGCACAAATGATGATCATTAAAAACTTGATCATCTACAGCCGATGATCAAGTTTTTAATGATCATCAATGTGTGCGTTGCTGCATGGACGCATCTAGCAATGCACAAAACAAAAGAAAAAAAGACGCTTCCAATACAGGCAGTGCAAATTGCCAAATGTAGGGAAGATCCGTTTCCCAATTGCTTTAGCACGGCGAGCGAAAAATGAATAACTCATGGTTTTTTCACACATGTGTTAAATCTTTCACCTAAAAGTTGCCAACTTGATTTTTGCAGAGAGTTCGTTGTCGGGGAAGATGTGTTAACGCATGCAAAGGTAGTGAGAAGTGTGAAGATAGGATAACGGCTTCATGTAAGCGTAGCTTAGTAGGAACAAATGTACTGTAAATGGACAATGAATTTTGAACACTTCTTCGTCAAACAAGCATCGTTGCAACGCTTTTTCCTGGACGAAAATTCCATTGTTACGATTTTAGCATTGTTACGTGACAAATTTGCCACATTCTAACTATCTGTAGCTTAGAAACGTGCTCCAAAAATCCGACGTTCTTCTATTTCAACAATGGAAATAAGTTGGCACAAACGATGGTATCTACCAGGAATGACTAATTCGTATGCTGAACTCGGTAAACATCTGAACTGTTCAAAATTCAATGTCCAATGATGTACAGTATTGGACAATGAATTTTGAACACTTCTTTGCCACACAAGCATCGATGCAGCGCTTTTTCCTGGACGAAAAATCCATTGTTACGATTTAGCATTGTTACGTGAGAAACTTGCCTCATTCGTACTATCTATAGCTTAGAAACGTGCGCCAAGTTCACAACGTTGTTCTATTTCAACAATAGAAAGATGTTTGCACAAACATTGGCATCTACCAGGAACGATTAATCCGTATGCAGATTTCAGTACAACATTTAAAGTGTTCAAAGTTTAATGTCCAATAATGTACCTTAATACTGGGAGATGTGCTCTCACGTAATTTGAAACACGTAAACGTATAGAAATGAAGGCCAGGTACTCAATAGAAATTAAAAGTTGCGTTCAGTATCATTTTCGGTCAGTAAAAAGGAAATTATATTTAAAATACGAAAGTGTGTGCCTTTTGTGGTCACATTTGCAGAGCATTCCTAGAGTAGGAATCGTTGGTAGATTGGACACGTTCCCCTGCTTAGTAAATGTGCCTTGGTATTAAAGACATTGCGTACGTCGTGTACTGAGTTTCATCACACTTTTAGTTTCATTCTTCGTATATTATTGCAGTGAGTTCGGGCAGTTCTGATTAGGGAGGCTTTAGGATGTTTTATCATTCCCGCGCGAAGCACACGGCGTTCTGACTGCACACACCTATAGTTTCAGTCCACTTAAAATCCGCTATAGTGAACGTCCGTCAGTCAAGTGGGGAGACTTTAAATGATTATTTTTCCTGCACGAAGCGCCTCTTCCCCCCCCCCCCCCCCCCCAACGAGTTCTGATTTCGCACTGCCAGAGCGTTGAGCACAAATGAAACGAACTTGTTTTTCAAAATGGTATTCAAACTTGATTTTGAAACACGTGACCGCATATGAGACGAAAACTGACCGCAAAAATACGGCTGACCGCATATGAAACAGATCTGCAAACACTACCATCTGAACCACAGTTTATACCTTATTTACGATTGATGAACGTAAACGGTTATGTTTCTGAATTAAAATGGTGCTCGAGATAAAGGAAGTAGGAGCATGCTTACCGGAAGTGTGGCCATAACGGAAGTAATGTGGAAGTTTCCAAGTGGAGTTTTTTTTTAATTCTGGCCTTGGTAAGAGACGGCGGAAGAAAGACGTTAAACCCGAAGTATTTTTTGGGGAAAAAGAATAAATGTTTCTTTAAACACAGGAGGTGGCTGAGTGGTGACAGAGCTCAACCTTGTTGGATTAATAAGCTGATCTGGCTGATGAATGGAAAGGGGTCCGTAGCGAAGTCCCTGCCTGATTGTTCTGACTACGGTGGTGTCAGAGACTACTAGCTCTTTCAGTGGGTCTGGTACGTTTTCCCGACGTTTATTTTTCCGACGGTACGTGTTCCCGACAACGTTTCACCCGACAGGACCTTTTCCCTCAGGACTTTTTTCCGACGGGTATTGTTTCCCGACAGGTACCTTTTTCCGATAGGACATTTTCCCCTCAGGACTTTTTCCCGACGGGTATTGTTTCCCGACAGGTACCTTTTTCCGACAGGACATTTTACCGACAGGTATACTTTTTCCCGACTTTTGCGTTTGAAAAAAAGTCTTATGTACTTGGGTTAAAAATAATGCAGTTATAAAAATTCGTTAAGAATTATAATCTTATGTTGTGAGCTATGCCTCGTAAGACCAGTTACATTAAACAAGGAAAATATTTCCGTATTCATTATTTTTTTTTAAAGGAACATAATATCGCGAAAAAGAACCTGTCGGGAAAAAAAAAGTACGTGTCGGGAAAATCTACCAGTCGAGAAGAGGTCTTGTTAGCGATATGTGCCGGTTGGGAAATGGATCTATTGGTAAAACGAACCTTTCGGGAAAAGGTTGCGTCGG